>MEHQ01004176.1:0-64510 GCA_008828725.1 Saccharina japonica | reverse complement strand
TTTAATTTCTGGTGTGGCCACTTCCGGAGACAGCAATGGGTTTTACTATGTAACTGCCTCGCGGACGCCTTACCATATTAACACTACGTGAAACGACCATTCCCCTTGTGCGGAACAAATAAAGGGGGGGGGGTGTACTCATGTTGTGCACGGCCGTAGTCATATGACCATAGACCCTCGCATCCCTACAATGCCGGGACGGAGGGCGTTGGGTTTTCACCAACCAGGCAGACATTGCTTGCACCAAGCGCGAAACGCCGTGAGGTATTGGGCGAGTCGCATGGAGGGTGAGCTGCATCCTGCTAAGAACCGCCTCTGAGGCGGACTTGCATATGGACGACAGCTTCAATGAGTTAATTTAATTTCTGGTGTGGCCACTTCCGGAGACAGCAATGGGTTTTACTATGTAACTGCCTCGCGGACGCCTTACCATATTAACACTACGTGAAACGACCATTCCCCTTGTGCGGAACAAAGGTTCAAGGGGGGGGGCGGGTATCTGGGATTCAGATGCGCGCATACACTCGACAGCTGTGAGTTTCACCCGATCTAGTGTCTATCAGGTACTACTGAAAATGGAATAAGGCACCAGGTATGAATGAAGGCATGCTCGTACGAGTACGTACAGCGTCACAAAGAGGTACAGCCAGCAGTAAGCTCGAGCTTTGTAGGACAACGAGCACATACGCGCACTGTACTCCGAGTATGTACATATGTAGAAGTACGAGTATACGCACGCTCTGCTATGCAGGGCTATGCAGGGCTACGTACTGCTGTTCTGTGTGTCTCATCACGGGTTTTACACTCTGCTGTACTTTTTTTGTGGTTTTCATGCCCGTGTTGCAACTACTGCTGCTGTAATACGAGCTGGGCCAGCCTTAAAACGGTTTATACGTCGGATTGGCGATGCCCCCACCATTTTTAAGAATTTGGACTTGATTTTTGGACAAGGGGTAGCTCATGCACTCATCGACTCATTGCCCTTCGGCCCTGTAACTTTTTTTTTCATCCAAGAGATATGACAGATCCAACAAACCGAAAAAAATACAAAGCGACCAAAACTAGTAAAAAAAAAAGAAAAAAAAAGAAGGGCTGACAGTGAATGCCTTTGAACGTGCGATTCTAATCCGGGGTTAAAATTCCAATGCAAAATTATCTAAATTGAGCGGGGCATCGCAAAAATGACGTTTATTTCGTAATGACTTGAGTTAGTGTACATAATCGGTTTTGGTCATAACTCTTGATGGATGGCGAATTGGGCAACGAGACTTTGATCGCTCTTCTCCTTGTGTCTTCAGCACTGTCTCCACTAGGTTTCGTTTTGATTGAAAATGACGATTTTTACGAGTATACGAATTGGGTGTCGAAAAATTTGTGTTTTTGAGTTTTGGCGGATATCTCGGCGAGATCGTGTCGGCAAAAACAAAAGTGTAGAAATTTTTAATCATACACGTTTTCTTTTGGGTAAGCAGTGGTATGTCAGGGTTATTGTCCTTAATGTATGTGGCCTGGTTTGCAGTGGTTCATGAGATACGACTTTAGGAAGCTTTCTCCGTTTTATGGCTGGCCCAGCTCGTATGCTTGATTTCTTTGTTGTGGATTTATCTCCTGATAAATTATGAATTTCGGATGAGACTCTTGGCATTCATTTCGATTTTAAGTATGTTTCCATGTCCGATGGAATAATTCCAACTGCTTACCTGCCCTACCGGAAGCATGGGTGCCGGCGAATGCCGGCACCCATGCGGATCCCTTGTATACAATAAGGTACGTACAATACGGATACTATACTTTTCTGCCATACGCACCTGTTACACAAGTTCTCAATGAGTCTTACAACATCATGCTTATCTTTGGGCGACGAAATACCCAAGTATCAGCAAGAAGAGCAAAAAAAGGCCATGGAGCACATATGATTAGTACTGTAAGACCAAAGGTTATGGTACCACTTTGTGGCTCGTTCGTAATCTTATCAGCAACATAGTGCCAAAGACAATGGGTGTACCCCTCGTATGGAGCATAAAGTTGGCCACTATCTTCCCCAAGATTGAAAAATCCAACAAAATGGGGTGTCTCGCCATCATCTGACCCCTGAGATGATGCCAGGCACAACACGCCATTATCTTGGTTGACTCTTTTATTTTTCCGCAAATATATACGATAATACATGCCTTGCACTATATACGAGAATGATACGTATAATATGTACGTATGACATACATCGGGTACGGAGACGAAAAGGTAGTGCTGCTGCACAGCCTTGATCTTTGGTTGGCGAAATAAAAGCCGGCAAGAAAAAAGAGCCACAAAGTGGTACTATAACGTTTGGTCTAAGACCGTATGGGTAAAGTACGGTCTAAACCCGAACAGGCACCGGCACCCCAGGTATTGTGACGAAGGTATACCCTTACCCCGTGTATTGTGACACGGGGCGTACAGAACTTACAGAAGTTCCGGGTACGGGTCGGGATGTCGTACAGAACTCACAGAAGTTCCGGGTAGGGGTATGAAAGTGTTACAGAACTCACAGAAGTTCCGGATACTGTTAGGACTGTCATTAGACACGTATATACGCCAAAACTGGCTCTTTTTCTGTCACGAGATCCAGTTGAAATAAAAAATAAAACTTTTTACCTTTAGAAAATAAACCAATCAGAGCCAGTCGAATGTCGTCGTCATGATGAACGGCCCAAAAACCAAACAAAAATCAGCTCCACGCTACTCGTACGTGCGTGATGTTGTTGGGCAGCCTCGTTCGAGCTGCCTGCCAGGTACTCTCTGCTCGTGACGCTGCTTGCACTTTGAACAGTAACTCCTGGGGTAAGCACCCTCTACGACACAAGCCACAGCCCACAATAGACGAGGCCCAAGCCCGCTTGTCTCGCGGAACTCCAGCGCTCATGGCGATGACTGCCCACACGTTACGGCAGCAACCGTCCGTGCCAATTAAAACCAACTGCTGCAGCAGCATTGAGTAGCAGCATTGAGCAGTATCATCAAGCAGCAAGCAGAAGCAGCAGCAGCAGCAAACAAGCAGCAGCAGCAGCAGCAAGCAGCAGCAGCAGCGGCAGCGGCAGCAGCGGCAGGATGACCCAGCCCATGCGCAGCGGCGATCGCGCGCACAATGCTTGGTTTGCTACAGTAGCAGCCAAGCCTGCTACTTGCGCCTGCGGGACTCTGACCACTTCACTTAACTCTTGAAAACCGCAGGCGGCCATAGACGACCCCGGACGCCGATGAGCAGTTAAAACCGTAGCCGTAGCCGACCCCGGACGCTGATGCGCACTTAGCACCAACCAGCTGCAGCATTTATTGTCCGGATCTGCTGCTGTGTCAGCAGCAGCAGCAGCAGCAGCAGCAGCAGCAGCAGCAGCAGCAGCAGCACAGCAGCAGCAGCAGCAGCCATGATGGCTACTGCGTGGTAATATTGCTCAGCAATGCTGGTAGTCTCCCTCTCATAGTACAATCAATCGTACGCATGAAGCTTTGTCCGTAAATATAACGACCGTTTGAACTGAAAATACATATGAAAACGGTTTTTATTTTTAGGTACACAGTGGTAGGGAATAATATGAGAAACGAGTTACTGCTGTGGAGACCCGAAAAAATAGTTGAGGGTTGTTTTTCATTTGTGTAAGAAGCGTAACATATACAACCAAAACACACTAAAGTGGTCTTTTTTGAGCGTGGGGTTTTCCTCAGCAACAACGCCGATTTTGATGCGGTTTGCTTTGATACAGCCTCTAACCTAAAGCATGCATTAGTTCGTCAGAGTGTTGAAGTAAAGGAGGCAAATCATTCCGCGCAAGAACATATAAAAAATATAGTCCTTTTGGCCATTTCTCTTTCAATTCTGATTTTTTTTTTTACGTGATGAACGAATACAACCACGGCAACCCTGCAGCCATGCCCGCGAAGTATTAAGAGAAAACTCCACGACCATCCCGAATAACCGGCGATCAAAGTTCAGCCTGTGTGTAGTGTTTATTCAAGATATTCAAGAACATGCGATTTCCGTTTTTGTTTTGTTTTTGGTATGGTTGTTTTGATCGATACGAAAAGACGAGACATGATATTGCGGCGGAATAAGCTTCATTGGCACACTTGACTGTGACACAGGCGTACAGAACTCACAGGAGTTCCTCGGTATAAAATAGTTGTACCCGTACCCCGGGTATTGTGGCACGGGGCGTACAGAGCTCACAGAAGTTCCGGGTAGGGTATAGATGTCGTACAGAACTCACAGAAGTTCCGGGTACGGGTATAAATGTCGTATAGAACTTACAGAAGTTCTTTGTAGGGTAATACCCAGGCTAAATACCCGGGTATGGTTTCGTAGATACCCTACAGAACACAACCTTGGAATCTTACACACGCCATATGTCTTGATGATCGGCGAATTAGGCGATGGTGAGGATATCAGTCGATTCGTCATGCCTCAAGGAAGATGCACACCGATTTTGATCGAAATCCGCAAGACAAGGGTTGTATACCTGATAGACTCTAATATCGACATATATATATATCGTTTAACTTAAGGCATGGTCTTTCTACTTTTCTACTCCTTTTTTTTTCACTAAATTAACTCGGATTTCGAAAATTCCAACGTCGGCAGTGTCGCTGTACTGTCAGGAATACACAGCTACTAACTTTGCGACGTAATATTTCGAAATTATTGAGAAACCGCCGAACGAGTAAAAAGGCCATTCTTGGCTAGCCCAGCTCGTACGTATTCACTTTGCAAGGTTTGCCCTCGCCTTGACTCTTTTTCTACAGCTTTGCGCCTTTTGTATGCGTTGAATAGCAGTGTTTGTTTTTCAATTTCAATACACAGAAATAACTAGAATCACGTCTGGAGTGGACGGTCGCTAGCTGGGCCCTTTGGTAGACTTCTCGCTGTATAGCCATCAACTAGGATTCGTGAGCACAGGAACTTTTCGTGGGAATATGTTTTACTTTTCACTTTCAGGGGAAAACTTTCTTAGGACGGTTACGAGCTTGTTCCAGGGACAGCCAGAGCTTGACGCCTATGCAACTTTGCGCTTCCTTTTTTGAGAGTTGGAAAACGAAACTTGGCAGAGATGTTCGTCACAACACGAAGACAAAATTCACGACTTATTTTATTTTATTTTAATTTAGTTATTTAGGTACACTTTTCCATATTTTCTGACAAATGTTTGGCAACTTTGACCGCTCCTGATGCACATGTTTTTTTTTCCAAAAAAGGCCAGGCGCTAGTTGTTTCATAATTGTGTTCTGCACAGCCGTGTCAAATTTTCGTGTTACAACTCTCAAAAACCAAAGCGCAAAAACGATTCCCGTGAGGAGTAAATATTCCTCTAAGGTGCCAAAATTGCTCCATACATTGTTCTAGTACTTTGGGAGGCGTTTCTTTAACAGCCCCTCACGGCTTGCAAATAAAAAAAAGGGTCACGAACGTCTTCCTCTTGTTGATGCGATCATGTTAATATGTCTAGTGTTGAATATGTCGACGTACTGACCGATATATGGCCTGATTTCAAATTATTTTGATTTAACTATAGGAATAGCATCCCTATGTGAAATAGCGCCTCCTCAAGTAGTACGACAATGTCCATATTTCGCGAACTACAACTCGCACTACAAAAATCGCTTCACCGATGTGTTCCCCTTGTTCATGCGGTCGTGTAGATATCTTTTAAGTGTTTCAAAAAACAGTGTATTTCGTTTGGTATTTCCCGAAGGTGGAATTTACGCCTTTTCGTGGAACCTAGCTCGTAGGTTTTTTTTTTTTTTTTACAAGTGCGTACAGCAGCACGCAGCAGCTGCACATCTATTTTTGTATTTTTTTTTCGGCTTATTGAACGAAGTTTCACTTCCCTCCACGGGAAAGACCGGGTGTCCACACCTCTCCTCGCCTTCGGGCTGTAGCTACCTACCCTGCTGTTTGCTGGAATATGTTCGCGCTCCGCAAGGAGCTGTGGTCGCCTGTGATCAGGAATATATAGGAGAGTTCATATAGACCGACGACGTAGCTACGGGGGCGGCATGATGTTTACGACTACAGCAACATTGTATCAGTTGCTGAAATGTTTTTCGACTCGACAAAAAATGATTTTGTTGTCACTGCTGTACACGGGTCAAAGATACATGATCCAAAGGTCCATCCATGGTCAAACAGCAGCAGTTCGGCTCATCCGATAACAACCGCACACAGCACAGCAGTACACATCTCGTCATCTCCCTCATGCGGTACGCGGTTAACTGCCCTGCTGCTGTTGAGGTCTGGTCGAGAAGGCAAGGTGACCACACCCCTTTTTCCCCCTACAATTGGCTGGAGCGGTCGGTCGCTGTTTTTTAGAGGGCGTGTTTTCTGTAAAAAAGCTGATGACGTGTCATATTTTATTATTTGCTTCGTACGAGTACGTAGCGATCAGAAGTTCGTTTTCCCCAGAAAATGCCCTTTCTAGTCTGCCACTGCTGCTGCTGCTGCTTTTCATTGCTGCTGTTGCTGCTCTGTATTGTTTCTGTGCTACTAAGACTGAGGTACTGCTTAGGGAGGGTGCACACGTTACTCTTGCGTCGTCCGCTTGTTTTTACTTTTGGCTTCATATGTATAGTTATGTTTGTGAAATTTTCGCACTTTTCGCAACTTTTCTCCCCGCGCGAGCGCTTTTCGGCAAAACGCTAAGTACCCCGACACGGGAGGCCCGGCCGGACACATTGGTCGAGGTTTGNGGCTCGATCCGAGCTCTGTGGCTCGCGTGGCGGGCGCTCGAAGTTTTTTTTCCCGCGGGAGTGGATAAGCCGATTTCCCGGGYTTTCTGCATGAGGCCGTGTTTCGTACGTAAGTGCCAGTAAATAACGATGTTCTGTTTTTAGATGTTGTCTGTTTTTTGCTCTCTCACATGCACACAGGCCAGAAACATGTACCAGATACCAGTAGACAACAGACAACATGCACAGAGCACGGCGTTACAGCGTTGCCGCCAACACCAGTAGGGAACATCGTGCGTGAGTGGCACATCCATCTGGGCTGTACTGCTGCTGTAGGTAGTTGTTTTATCCAAGGCTGCTGTCCGTAGTCCCCACCGATCTATGCTACCTTCTATTTGCTGTGTGCTGTGTGCTTTAGTGACATGATTCAGGGCTCACTGTGGACCGAAAGTAAGAGGACCGTTTTTGATTGCGTATGAGTACGCAAATGTTATTATATTTATCCGATGTTCGTGGTTCTTTGCCCCAAGCACACCACCCCAAACTTTTAGACATCAGATAACATGCAAAGAAACACAAACAAACTTGCATAAAACCCCGCAGCAGCAAAGAGCAGCAGGCAACATCACGCGCATGTGGCGGTTCCGTGCTGTACTGCTGTGGCTCCACAGATAGTTGCTTTATCGGAGGCTTGCGACCGTCATCGGCATGTCACGTTCTCTCTGTGCTGCTGCTGTGCATGTGATGTGCGGTGGTCGCACTCTGCGTGTTGTACACGCACGCCAGTATAATAAGTATTTGGATCTTTGGTAATATGGTCAAATGAGTGCCGATGCCCGGTTATTTGTTTGAAGTCGTCAGTTCGAGACTCTCGTTCATAATTTTTTCCTTTTTAGTGGGGGATAGAAATTTACTTGCCGTCAGTTGCTGTTTGCGAAGAGCTCAGTTGGCCTGTTTGAAGGGCTGGTTGCGAAACAAAAGGTCTGTTTGCAAAGAGCTGTGTATCAGTTGGTCTGTACGGACAAAGAGCATCGAGTAACTACGGACCTCTAATCGTGAAAGAATAGATCTGTTTATATACAAGGTGAAGGTTCCCCTTCGGGATGTTGGTCACTTGAAATCGCGGGGGTGTCGAAGTTGAAAAGTGATCACACGGTACGTTCTTCATAGTTCCCTTTTTGGAGTGAATAAGTGGCATTGGCTGCTGTATTAATTAAGTAAAAAGTAGTAGTACGACTTAGCGAGGGCCACTCGTAGCGAAAAACTGTCACGATGATATTATATGTGAGGTACAGTGGGCTCCCGGTGTCAAAGACACTCCAGTGTGGTGTCCAGGCACGATGTTTTATTTGTTTCCGATGTTGATGTAACTATTTCGTGTAGGATTATAATCGATCCCACTGGTGGCAATTTTCTCATTAGGTGCGTCCGAGTATCGTATACCAGGTGTCATATGCCAAGTGTATAACACACCCACATCTTGTATACCACACCCCCACAGTATACCACCCGAACCGGTTAGCATTCTTCTCAAAATTATAAACGCCCGCCCGATCAATCACATAAGATATCGTGTAAGCTATCAACAACAACCCCGCAAGACAATGCTTCATAACCAGCACACGAACCGATTCCTGTGAAATTGTTCGTGCTTTGCTGAGGTCATTTTTCTTGACACATGGTTTCTTAGCTGCAGGCGCCCACTAATGCTACTGTATTTGTGTTGAATGGTGATTATTTATGTTGAGTAGGAGATTCTCACGAAGAACTCGTGAATCTTGACACCATTTTGTTTCAACCTTGAAAAAACAAAATCATGATCTTTGACAAGCTGTCGTGGCTTTACTCGTACTGTTTTGTAATTAATGCGTCTGATAAAAAGGCACTGTGTATAACCCACGCAACCCGGCAAACGTGGACGTTGCGGCCTCTAAATCTCGAGAAGGAGGCGACACAGCGTGAACAAAGAGCGAAGCAAAATACCCTGCGAATCCGGGCGAGGCCGGGCAAAAGGCCAGTGAGATTGGAATCTCGCCGGCCGGGCAGGACCGACTGCGCGGAAGATTGAAATGTCACAGGCTGTATCGGGTCTCGGTTCGTGATTTGAAAATGTATCACGTGCCCGGCTCGGCCCGGCCCCACTCGCACACCATTCGCACAGATTCTTGGATTTTACATGTTTTTGGATCTATTCAAGTTTGAAAACATGTCACCAACCGTGACATAAACTGTGACATACCTGCTATCAGGTATTTTCGTTTCAATACTTTTCTTTTTTTTTAAGATCACTTTCACTTCCCAGCTTCTTGACAAGCCGTGCTCGCAGGTGTTGTCCCTTCTTCACCCCGGTGCGTGCCTTTATTTTTTATCGCACATAGGGTACAGCATTCCCACTGATTGTTGATTCTCATCGAATATTGCTAACTTACGCTCGAACGCTTTCCCCTAATCAAATTTTACGCAAGAAAAAGTCCCTACGAGTATGTGCTTTTGGTGAGAATTGAACCCACGTAATTGATTTTTGTAGGCACGAGGACCACCTACCAAGCCACAGGGGACGCCCTGGAAAGTCACGAATCGGGTTATCTTGCCATTGCGATCAAATATATGCCACCAAACGTTTTGTTTTGTTTTGTTTTGTTAGGAATGACCCTGAGCAAGTACTCACAGAATACTGCACTACAGCAGCATATTTAACAGAGTACTCAAGTATTACATGGGGTACAGAGAGTATATTCACAGTACACCCCGAGTCCAGAGTACACACATACTGTAGTAACAGAAGCAACTGTACACAGAACAGTACCGAAAGCATATATATCACAGAGCACATACAATACACATTACACAACGAGTGATTATACAGAACATGCACCTTTAAAGCAGCCGTGCTGGAGAGTAGAGTGCACACAGCAGTACACATGCAGTTATTACGGCTGTGCTGCGCTGTTCAGCTGAGTACACAAACAAACATATCATAATAGAGCTGTTGCCCGAGGAGTCCGCCGGCCCTAGATGCGAGTATTCACTACCTTTTAGTCGGTTACCCTGGTACCGGTTTAGCAGCCGAGCACTCGTCTAACACTCGGGTACCCGTCGATTAGCTGGGTACCCCGGTGCACGGGGCCCAAATACTCGGCGAGTAGGAAGTGCTATCCGTATCCGCGACCGGTATTAGCTGTTTCGCTGTTTTCCACCGCTGCTGTACTGCGCGGGGACTTCAGAAATTAGAGGGATCGTTGGTTGGAATCGCCCACCTTGTTGTGTTTAGGATGACACGCCCACATGCATCATACATGCATACACGCATACATACACAAAGAGAGAACACAGCAGTAATTCGGAGGTGTCACAACTAGACCTGTTGGATTCCTCCTGCTAGCTGTGGGCTATGGGTCCTGCACACGCATAGACGACACCACAGCCGTTACAAAGACATTAGTTCGAATCGAGTCTGCTGCGTGTTGTGCAGCTTCTTCTGCCGTACTGCTGTGCTGCTCTGCAATATTCCGGTGGCGCCTCGGCTTCTTTGTGGCGTGTAGTGTAGACTAGAAACATTCATTCGTGACGTACAGCCGTAGTACTACTACTGTACCGAAGTACCCGTAGATCGGCCTATAGTTCCCGTATATATGATACGCAGACATACGTAGATCTGTGTATGTACTTTTAGATGCCAACATGTTGGAACTAAATTTACATAAAATGCGCATGTGACTTTTCAAGCGTCGTACACTTGCTGTACACAGCCCAGGAAGAGCTGCACAGACGCATGCAGCATGGTATATATCAGCTACTACTGCTGCACGACGCTTGATGTGTGCCTCGTTCAGTGTCAAGTCGGTGTGGTCCGTGCTCTCTCGTGCTGGTGCGCGCTGTGTGTTTCCTTTATGCGGCAGGGCATAAACGATTAATCGCAGTTCATCATGCGGGTAAAAAAAGAGTCGTGCGGCAGGTTTTGCATGGCAGTTGCGAGGCGGTGTCTTGTCGGAACGTCTCCCCGTGTTTATTTGCCATAATTCGAGTCTTTGAAGGCCCAGAGCACGCCGCACGGACCTCGGCCGGGGGCCGCACTTGCACTGTGGTATACACGCGCCCCCCCCTGGGTGCCCCGCGGCCGAGAGCACGAAAAAATACCCCAGGTCGGAAAAGATAAAAATGCCGAAGTGCGAACAAAGTCAATACATAGTAATAATTTCGCGCTTAATGCTTCTGGGTGTCTATTTGTACGTGGAGATTTGCATTTACTCAGCCCCTTTTGCAACCTCATAGACTGCTGCCTGCTCTTTTCGGCCCCCATCGATAGCATGGCACCCTTACAAATTTCGCCCGATGGCTGTATATGTGATGTATCTGTAAATAGTTGTGAAGAAATCGTCTTTTTTCGAACATATATCTTCGTACGAGCAGTTTTCGGGAAAACGCTAAGTGCGTCGACACGGGAAGCCCGTCCGGACACGTTGGTCGAGGTTTGAGCTCGATCCGAACACTGTAGGTCGCGTGGCAAGCGGCTCAAAGTTTTTTTTTTTCCGGCGGGAGATTATAAAGACGATTTCCGGGGTTCTCTGCATGATGCCTTAATTTGTACGTACGTATTGGTAAGCTGTTCCTTTTTTTATTATAACTAGCGGTACGGCCATGGCTCCGCCCGTAGCGCTAGCTTTGCGTTGCCCATAGTACTCGCATTAACAATGTGCTGTGATGTACCACTCTGAACCGGAAAATAATAACCAGGGGCGGTATCGACCCAGGGGGTGTCTGTTTTCGTCCCCGGGTTATTGGAGTTGTAGTTTTCCGCAAGGATTTCTGATCCGGGGATGCGACGTTATCATCCCCGGGTGCGGTGGGACCTCGCCGTTGCCCCGAGGGGCAACTCGCGCCGCGCGCTGGCTCCATGAGAGACAGCCAACCGTAAATCAGCCCGTGGGGTTGGGGTTTCCACACCTTGTGGGGCGGTACCGACCCCAGGGATGTCCGTTTTCGTCCCCGGGTTGTTGGAGTTGTAGATGCATGGAAGGATTTCTAGCCCGGGGATGGGAAGCTATCATCCCCGGGTGCGGGGGGGCTTCGACGTTGCCCCGGGGGGCAACTCTCGCCGCACGTTGGCTCTATGAGGGCCAGGCAACCGAAAATTAGCCCGTGGGGTTGGGTTTTCCACACCTTGTGGGGCGGTATCGACCCGGGGTGTGATTGCTTCGTCCACGGCGTCGTTGGAGTTGTAAATTTATGGAAGGACTTCTGACCCGGGCGTGGGATCATATCATCCCCTGGAGCGGCGGGACCTCGCCGTTGCCCCGAGGGGTAACCCTCTCTGCGTGCTGGATCTCTCGGCTCCAGCGCTGCAGCCAAATCAGCGATCAGCCAATGGTGGTAGTGTTTGTGGGGCGGTATCGAGCCCGGGGATGTCATTTTCATCCCCGGGTTGTTGGATTTGTAGATGTGTGGAAGGATGTACGACCCGGGGATGAGACGTTATCATCCCCGGGTGCGGTGGGACTTCGACGTTGCCCCGGGGCAACTCACGCCGCACGCTGTCTCTATGAGGGCCAGGCAACCGCAAAAAAACCCGTGGGGTTGGGGTTTCAACACCTTGTGAGGCGGTATCGACCCGGGCGGTGTCCGGTTGTGTCCCCGGGTCTTTGGAGTTGTACATGTATGGAAGGACTTCTGACCCGGGGATGGGATCATATCATCCCCGCGTGCGGCGGGACCTGGCTGTTGCCCCGAGGGGCAACCCTCGCTGCGTGCTGGCTCCAAGAACTCCAGCGCCCCAGCCAAATCAGCAATCTGCCAGTGGTGGTGGGGTTTCAACACCTTGAGGGGCGGTATCGACCCGGGAGATGTCTGTTTTCGTCCTCGGGTTGTTGGAGTTATAGATGTATGCAAGGATGTACGACCCGGGGATGGGAAATTATCATCCCCGGGTGCGGCGAGACTTCGACGTGGCCCCGAGGGGCAACTCTCGCCGCACGCTGGCTCTATATGGGCCAGGCAACCGTAAAATAGCCCGTGGTATTGGGGTTTCCACACCTTGTGAGGCGGTATCGACCCGGGGGATGTCCGTTTGCGTCCCCGAGTCGTTGGAGTTGTAGATGTATGGAAGTATTTCTGGCCCGGGAATGTTATCATATCATCCCCGTGTGCGGCGGGACCTCGCTGTTGCCCGGAGGGGCAACCCTCGCTGCGTGCTGGCTCTATGAACTTCAGTGCCCCAGCCAAATCAGCAATCAGCCAGTGGTGGTGGGGTTTCCACACCTTGCGGGGCGGTATCGACCCGGGGGATGTCTGTTTTCGTCCTCGGGTTGTTGGAGTTGTAGATGTATGGAAGGATTAAGGACCCGGGGATAGGAAGTTATCATCCCCGGGTGCGGTGGGACGCCCCGAGGGGAAACTCTCGCCGCACGCTGGCTCTATGAGGGCCAGGCAACCGAAAACGTTCCCGTGGTATTGGGGTTTCCACACCTTGTGAGGCGGTATCGAACCGGGGGATGTCCGTTTGCGTCCCCGGGTCGTTGGAGTTGTACATGTATGGAAGGATTTCTGACCCGGGGATGTGATCATATCATCCCCGTGTGCGGCGGGACCTCACTGTTGCCCCGAGGGGCAACCCTCGCTGCGTGCTGGCTCTAGGAACTTCAGCGCCCCAGCCAAATCAGCAATCAGCCAGTGGTGGTGGGGTTTCCACACCTTGCGGGGCGGTATCGACCCGAGAGATGTCTGTTTTCGTCCTCGGGTTGTTGGAGTTGTAGATGTATGGAAGGATTCATGACACGGGGATAGGAAGTTATCATCCCCGGGTGCGCCGGACTTCAACGTTGCCCCGAGGGGCAATTCTCGCCGCACGCTGGCTCTATGAGGGCCAGGCAACCGTAAAATTTGCAAGGGTACGCGCGGTGCCGAAGGCACCGCGCGGTACGGGATGGGACCGTTTTGCCCGCCGCAGGCGGAAAAAAATTGGGGTCTTCCCGAGGGGCGGTATGGGAAAATGTTCCCGTCTGTTTACCGCGGGACGGGAATGGGACGGGAAGTTGGGAAACCATTTGGTTGACGGGATTGGACGGGAAGACACGATTATTTGGCGGTACGGGAACCGATTTTTGGCGGTACGGTACGGTACGGGAATCATTTTTCGGTGGTACGGGAAATGATCGGTGAACGGTTCAGAAATAGGTCGGGAATAGGTCGGGAATAGGTCGGGAACCGGGTCGGAAATACGGTCCGGAAACGCAGTCGGGAAACGCAGTCGAGAATGGTTGGGAACACGGTCGGGAACACAGGCTGGAGACAACGGCTGAAAAGAGAGAAATATAATCAAAAGTCTTCTTCGAGTACTACTAGTACTCCTCGTAGCTTCTACGTGTCTAGTTATATTACCGACTTGTGACTTCGACGTATTGATATGCTACGATGGACGAGTGTAACATTCGCGAGAACACTACCAATAGGAGCAGGAACCGGGGCGGATTGCTTTGGCGCTGCTTGAGGCGCCGAAGCAGATCCGCCGGGATCCTCCACCCCCAACAACGTCCATGCTTGATGCCATGTTTTGTCTTTGGGCCGGGTGGTGGTGTGGGTTTCTTTGTTGGTTTTATTTTTGACATAATAATTTCCCAAATGTACGATTATTTATACGTACGTACCATTATTTCAAATGGCGAAGTGTGAGCGAGGCCGATTGAATGGTTGATACAAATTTTAAGTTCGTGTTCAAAATAAAAATAAAACGAGAGGGGGAAAAAAAAGGAAAAAAGACCAAACGTTATAGTACCACTTTTTGGCTCTTTTCCTTCCCGGCTTTTATTTCGCCAACCAAAGATAAAGGCTGTGCAGCAGCAGTGCCTATGGCCAAAACAACATAGTACTCGTATATATTCAAAATATGGTACGTATCGTTTTCTTATACGTACCCGGTGTAATTCATACGTACATATTATACGTATCGTTCTTGTATATAGTGCAAGGCATGTATTATCGTATATATTTGCGGAACAATA
Organism: Saccharina japonica; assembly: GCA_008828725.1. Classification (NCBI taxonomy): domain Eukaryota; class Phaeophyceae; order Laminariales; family Laminariaceae; genus Saccharina; species Saccharina japonica. The sequence continues at coordinate 49,820 of MEHQ01004176.1, read as the reverse complement.
AAAGAGCCAACCAAGATAATGGCGTATTGTGCCTGGCATCATCTCAGGGGTCAGATGATTGCGAGACACCCCTTTTTGTTGGATTTTTCAATCTTGGGGAACATAGTGGCCAACTTTATGCTCCATACGAGGGGTACACTCATTTTCTTTGGCACTATGTTGCGGATAAGATTATGAACGAGCCACAAAGTGGTACTATAACCTTTGGCTAATAGGCGATTTGTTTTTATAGTTCGGAAATATACGAGTAAAAATGCAGTATACGCACTTGCATCCATCCATGGTCATGCGATGGGAAAACGAAGAAATCGGCGGTAAATGGAATGGGAATATCTGCCCCAATAGAGATGCGGGATGGGACAAGCTGTGCCCCATGGTCGGGATGGGACGGGAATCACTTATATGACAGTGGGATGGGAATAGTCGGGACTGGGCGGACAGCGGGACGGGAATAGTCGAGAATGGGCAGACAGTGGGATGGGAAACAGTCGGGAACGGGAACACGGCCATTACCGCGGGACGGTAAAGCTCGGGAACAGAAACTGACGATGTCGTGAAATCGCGGTCGGGAACGAAAAATATGACGGTTTCCCATTTCCGTACCGTACCGTTCCCGCCCCGACCACATTTTCCCTTCCCGACCTTTACCGCGCGTACTCTTGAAAATTTGCCCGTGGTATTGGGGTTTCCACACCTTTCGAGGCGGTATCGACCCGGGGGTTGTTCGTTTGCGTCCCCGGGTCGTAGGAGTTGTAGATGTATGGAAGGATATCTGATCCGGGGATGGGACTTTATCGTCCCCGGGTGCCGCGGGCTCCCTGAGTCTCAGCCAATCAGTGACCAACTGATGGGGGTGGGGTTTCCATACCGTGCGGGGCAGTGTTGACCCGGGAAATCGCCGTTTTTGTCCCCGGTTGGTCGGAGTTGTAGAGATATGGAGGGATTTCTGATACGGGGATGGGAGCCTATCCTCCCCGGGTTCGGCGGAACCTCGGTGGCTCTTTTCAGCACCGATGTTCTAGAAAGAGCCAGCAGCCACTGGCATGGATTTGGGCAACCAATCAGCTGCCAGAATAGTAATTCAAAAATTGTAAGTCAGCAGGTAGGCTGGCTAGATGGCTGCCAGAACTGCATCGGGATTGCGCCACGGCCACGGCTCGGCGCGACGTGGGACCCGGTGTTCTGCGGGTTGTGGCACCCAGCCTCCCTACCCATGGGGGCAGGTGGGGCTGAATCGCTCTGGATAGCGCTGTTCAATTACAGACAGACATACAGACAGACAGACAGACAGACAGAATAGCAGCATTTAATACTATAGATGAGCGTAGTCGTGTAATAGTTGTTTCATCGGAGCCTGGGGTCCGTAGTCCACCATCTATCTACCTTCCGTTATTTGCTGGTGCTGTGTGCTTTGTGACAGATTCAGGCTCACGCTGGACGGAAAGGTGAGGACCGTTTGGATTGCGTATGAGTACCTCAAATGTCCTTATATTTCCGATGTTTTGGATTTTTGCCCCAAGCACACCACCCCTAAATCTAGACATCAGATAACATGCAGAAAACACAAACATTGCTATAAATATAACCCCAGTTAGCAGCAACAGGAGCAGCAGGCAACATCACGCGCATGTGGCGGGTTCGCGGTGTACTGCTGTGGCTACAATAGTTGCTTTATCGGAGGCTGCGACCCGTCATCAGACATGTCCACGTCTCTTGTGCTGCTGCTGTGCATGTGTGTGCGGTGTGTTGCGTGTCTTGTACACGCCACGAACAATAATAATATGGATCTTTGGAAGTATGGTCAAACGGTCACGATGCGCGAATTTCGGTTCGAATTCGTGACTTCGAGACTCACCGACTTGATGTCTACTTTGCTTTCACATTGTTTTGGGGGTTATTGTGTATATATGTAACCCAGACACCACGGACAGCGCAGAGTGCATGCTACGACCAGCTGGCTACAAAGCTCTACACGTCTATCCCCTGCCAGCAGAGCAGAAAGCGATGTCATGCGCACGGTAGTTTGTCCGCGCTGTATTGTTGTGACTCCCTACTACTGTACTGTCGTTGCTTTTTTTATGGGACCCTGCGATCTGTAGAGCTGGGGGTCTCTGCTGTTGTGTACTGTTGATAGTATGCATGCATGCTTTGCCACAGGTTCAACAATATATTGCTGCTGCTGTGCAGCAGATCCACAGCTGATATAGGTAAGGCGCTGCATACACTAACACACCACACCGAACATCTATCAAATCTCGTCATTTGAACAGCGGGTTAGTGGTTAACAATGCACGGTGCACTTTTTCATCCCGCACACCGAAACCAAGTTATATTAGGCCCGCACACAAAGATCAAGTAAGCTTCGATCCTTCACGAAAACCAAGTTTTTTTCGGCCCTGGCACAAAAAAACAAGTCAATTTCGACCCCCCGCACAAATACCAAGCCAATTTCGAACTGGACACAAAAATCAAGTAATTCTCGACCCCCCACACAAAACCAACTTAATTTGTACGCTGACACTGAGATCGAGTCAGTTTGATTCCCATTCTAAAACCAAGCCAATTTCGATGCCCGCACAAAACACAAGTCAATTTCAATCCCCATGCAATTCACATCCAGACAAAAAACCAACAGTAATTTGTTATGACCCCCACTCCAACACCAAGTCAATTTCGACACATTAAATCAAATAAAGTTTTTATTCCCCACACAACAACTGAGTAATTTTCGGCCTACTCAAACAACAAGTCAATTTCGACCACTCACACAAAAAACAAGTCAATTTCGATCCGCACAGGCATTTCAGCCACCCACACATAAACCAAGGCAATTGAAACCCTCACTAGAAACAAGTCATGTTCGGCCCGCAGACCAAAAGCAAGTCGATTACGACCACCCCTACTCAAAACCAGGTCAATTTTGACCCCCACACTAAACCCAAGGCATTTCGGCCTCCTCACGAAAACCAATTAAATTTCGATCCCCTATACTTACATCAAGTCCGTTTTGATCCCGACACAAAAACCAAGTCGGTTTATTATTAATATTATAAGTGTGATCGAGAGTTCCACCCCAATGTCGGTGCATCCTATGTTTTGCCTGCATGTCAATCATATTATCTCACTGCGACGTACTGTACCGCAGCTGCTGTACTGTGTCTCGTGTGTCACGTTGGTGTGCAGTGTGTCCGCGTGAAGTGCTTTCAGCCCTTTTTTCGTATGAAGTTCTTGGTTTTGAGCGGGAAAGACCTTCACCTGGAGCGCCACAACAAAGACATACCTGGTACATGAGTATCATACGCTGACAAACATTGTACAAGGTTTGGCGGAATCAGTAAGAAAATCAATTAAAACGATTCAGTCAATAGTAACGGTCCGACACTATTTCCAAGTAAGTTTTGTCCCTAAAAATGCACATGCGGTTCTAAACGGGTCTAATGTGGAAGTATGTACGGTAATATGCAGATATTTTAGAACGTCGTAATATATATGATATCGTGTGCGTGTGGTTTCCAATTATTTCTCGCGCCACTCCCGTAGGCACGTCCCGGAGGGGAACCTTGCACGATGCTCCCAGTACCTTGGAGTAAAGTAAGGAGTATTGGAGATTAAACACTTCAGGTACTTCGTGTACTCGGAGTATTTCGGGGCTCGATACTCCGGGATACTGCTCGTACTCGGAGTATTTCAGGTATGAACACTCTCGATACTGCTTGTACTCGGAATGTTTCGGGGTCCGATGCTGCGGGTACTCCTTGTACTCCGAGTATTTGGGGCTTCAGTACTGCTCATACTCCAAGTACTCCGAGTATTCAGGCCGCCAGTACTCTAATACTCTTAAGTACTCGGAGTACGAAATTTACTCGATACTCGGAGTATACTCGGAGTGTGAAGTACGTTAGGAGCATCTTTGCATCATTTTAAAGACTCGGTCATCATTCCTCCCAGGTTCTGGGAGCATGTGTCTGGCGTTTATAGCATTTCAAAATTGACAGATGCTCCCATTAGCTGGAAGTATAATTAGAGTATTTTAGAGAAAAAATACTTCAGGTACTTTGTTCTCGCAGTATTTCGGTGTTCAATACTCTCGATACGCGGAGTACTCCGAGTAATTTAGATGTTTTTATTCCGAGTACTGCTTGTAGTATAAGTACTGCTCATACTCCCAGTAGTCGGAGTATTTGGGCCTTCAGTACTGCTCATACTCCAAGTACTCCGAGTATTTAGGCCACCAGTACTCTAATGCTCTCAGTACTCGGAGTACGAAAAATACTCGAACTCCGAGTAGCTACAGTGCCAATTTCCTCGCGCGCTAACACGGGTCGCCCGGGTGCTGTCTCTTATAATGTCTCTTAGATATCCAAATAATAATATGAAATGTGGCGTATTTCTTGGTGGGATAGTTTTTTCACCACTGTAGTTAGTAGCCATAAGTGTTTGATGACTGGGGCATAGTTTGCCTACTGCCGCCGAGAGTGTCGCACCCTGTTTGGCGGTATCGCGTATAGTTGCAAGCACAGCGCTTACTATTTGCGCGTGATCGTTAGTGACGCTGTCGAAGTATTTCCCAGTACTAGGAGGTTGCTATCTTGGTTATCCGTACTTGGAAACTCAAGTCACAGTGCCTTAACCCCCCCTCCCCCCCATCCTCCGTCTCGAAAGGGAGGCACGGTTTTTAATGTGAAGACAACAAAATGAGTACGCCCGCCCCCCCCCACCCGCCGTAAGGTATACCTGAAATACTCCATTGGAGGAGCACCTGAGGCTCTGTGTTGGGGGGTTGTGAGATCAACACCCAAAATAGTCGGTTTGTAATGTGTTTAAGCCCGTTGCTTGGACGGGAAAGATGTTGCCGCGTAGTTCATGATCTTGTTTCTTGGTTTAATTTACCGGTATATGTACACGTCGTCTGTTGCTCGATGAACGCAGCCAGCATCGAAAATTAAACAGCACGTAAAACACATCCATTCAAGACATCGATCCAGCCCATTATCCTGAAAGAAGCATTTTAATTTGTGTCCGTTTACGTTTCCTTTATTTTTCCTTTCTTGACGTTAGGCCTGTCTGATGATCGAATAATAGGTTTTACAGTAGCAATGACCCAATGCGACTAGCATCATTGTTGGTATTAATCAGAGGAGCGAGTAGATTGGGGTAAGCTGCTCGCGTAGAAGAAGTACGTAACTTGATGCAGTCGCGCGGTGCCCACCTCTTGTTACCTTTGAGAGTGCTTGGACAACGGTATGTAACGTGTATCATTAAAGCGAACACTGATTCATCCAAACTACTGTAGTAACCCGCAGTTATGGCTATTTTTCACTCATTGTTTTATATTCGTACCCGGTAATTGTCTTTGATCGAGCGAGTTGATCGACGATGGCCACGTGTGTAGGTTTTGAAATTGTAGGGGAAGACGCAGCCAGGCTTGAGTCCTGTGTTAAGTAGTGTGTTTATTTTTTTCCTGTTTTTGTTTCCCGGACGCGCTGTTCCTCCGATTGCCCTTTATCTTACTGCTTGCAAGAAGAACAGACTTTGAATTCCCGAATACGTTGTCCCCGGAAACGAGTGGGCACTTCCTGATTTCTCAACTGAAAATGGCGCTCGCAAGCGAACCTCCCTCGATTCCACAACGTGTTTGAGGAGCACCGCTCCATATATAGTCATCACTGGAATGGACCGTGGATCAGCGACTATATAGACAGGCAGTTATTTGGTTTGGCGATCTATGTATAGTTCAATATTGCTGCATTACAACACCACAAAACCTGTGTACATTATAAACATCAACTTCGCTCTCACAGTTTCCGCCCCCGTGTACTTAGCATGCTAATAAGTATATACCTGGTACATACTTAACATGCTATCAAATACTACTGTATACAAGGCTTTCCTACGGAGTGGTCACAGTAAGGGCGACGCAAGAAATACGGGTTACCTCGACCGCAGCAGAGCATCAACATGCGGCAGCAGCAACAACAAAATCAGCAAAAACGACAGAAGCCACTAGACTGCTGCATCTTCACCTGAAACCGAGGAGTGCGGACAAAGCGTCCACACGAAGAAGGAAACTAAAGTAAACAACGTGTACGTACAAAGTCTTGTTTTGTTTTGTATCATGCTGCCACCTGCTGGTAAAATATGTTCGTACAGCAGTACCTCCTACATTACTACTTGCTACTTCTGTTTTATACGTACATCATAGCCAGCCACAAAGAAAGGCGTTTACTTTGGGCCTTTCATTCCATTTGTTTGGTTGGCAACTTGTAGGCAACAAAAATGCCACGTTCGTACAGCAGTACCTCCTACATTACTACTTGCTACTTCTGTTTTATACGTACATCATAGCCAGCCACAAAGAAAGGCGTTTACTTTGGGCCTTTCATTCCATTTGTTTGGTTGGCAACTTGTAGGCAACAAAAATGCCACGGTGTCTATTATGGAACGGCTGTATAGCAGACGACTCATTCGCCTCACGGCCATACTACCGAGTGCTGTACTGGGCTGCTGTGCGACCACGTGTAGGCGCAAGGTAGGTGGGGATGGGGGGCAGGGATTAGTCGTACTACGTGTGGCTGAAGTTTAAAAATAAACGCAGTAACAACATAATATATGTACTCGGGAGGTAGAATCAGCACCGCTCTTTCTTTTCATCCAACCAAAAAATAAATAATATGAAAATAATGAAGAACAGAAACAAAACTTGCTCTATTTCTAGCAAAACAAATACTTCGAAGTATATGCGAAAAAAACTCAATACAACTGAGTACGTGTTTGTACTCTGGAGGTAGAATCAGCACCGCTTTCTTTTGTGAAGGTGGAGTATGGGCAACACCAACAACATGAGCAGAAGCAAAAGCACAAACAGCATCAGCACCGCAGCTTTCTTTTCATCCAACAAAACAAATGTCATGCGAAAAAAACTCAAAAACAACAGAGCATATGTACTCGGGAGGTCATATCAGCACCGTTGTTTTTTCATCCAACGAAAACATCAAAAATATGAAAATCGTGAAGAACAAAAAAACTTGCTGCACTTCTAAAATATAATATGAAAATAATGAAGAACAATGGCGTGCGCGTTTTTTCTGGTCGGTTGTTTCCTGGTATATGCGGGATATTTATCATACTCAACAACAACAGAGAGAGGGTGTATGTACTCGGCAGGTGGAATCAGCACAGCTTTCTTTCGTGGAGGTGGAGTATGGGTGTGAAAATTATAGTTGGGAAATGAAATCACTTGCTTTCTGTGTGGACGGCCCGGACCGAGTGATCCGAAACAAATAATACGTGCAATCAATGTGATTCGCACGCACAATGAACAAACGTACGCACGACCTGGAAAATCTGCCAAAAAACAAAATAATCTCTCGGATACGCTGTACCTGGTACGCAGATACGCGTAGGCACAGTACGCAGATAGGCACATGTGATAAAATACCAGGTACGTATAAATTAGCGGTACCATCATCAGGCATGATATTTGCTCGTCAGATAGGCTCTCTCGGCGGGTGGATGTTCCTCCTTCGACCGGCACCTTGCTACGACATGCACGCGGGAGGAGAGAACACTCAGCACAGCGACTGACTGCTCGACGTGGGTCAAGATTTTGTGTTCTTTTCGGGGGAGGTGTGGTTATTACCGCAGCCACTCGTACTATGCACGTTGTATTTTTTGTAGGTGATGCGGTGTCTGATTATTCCTTGTCTTTGAACGTATATGTCGTACACCGGTGTGCATTCTTCACTACGTAGCCGCCGACGGCACCTCGGAACATACTGCTTTAAACCTGGAATGTTTCCCGTGGTTTAGAGTCACAGAAACAAAGTGCAACCACGCGGTGCTGTGCATCAGAGCATCGAGAGAAGGTGGACAGGGCTTGTCTCGCGTGTGTTCGCTGCCAACCCAGCTACTATTAATAGCTGTTGTTGTATATGTATCGCCCGCAGCGTGCACGATGCACGACCTGCAGTATGAACGTGTGGGACGCAGTGCCTTTATGACAGGCTGCTCAAGAATGCGGTGGATCAACTAAATATCGGACACGGATTTTGAAAAGTAGCCAAAACATATAATGACTTGATTTCACCGTAGTTTCCTTCAATTCTGACAACTAGCTGTGTTCGAGAAACCCCCCCCCCCCTTATATCACAGATAAACTTTCTCCTCATTCGGCAACACGTGATTGGAAGCAGCGTGTTGATACTCTGTAGTCGAATGGGGAGAAAGCACCGTATCTGTGAAACAATTTGATAACATATTGTTTAGTCAAATCGTACAAAATACGATAAATAGTTTTTCAAGCGGGGCAATCGCTGTTCATACATCGCTGTAGACGAAGGAGCAGCAGCAACAGCAACATTCGGAGCAGCAGCAGCAGCAACAGCAAAACATGGAACAGCAGCAGAAGCACAGGAGTACACATATACGCACAACTACCGCTGCTACTACTGTATGCGGGATAATCATCATACTTAACAACAGAGAGGGTATACTTACTCGGCAGGTGGAATCAGCACAGCTTTCTTTTGTAGAGGTGGAGTATGGGCAACACATGATCGGTAGCAGCGTGTTGATACTCTGTAGTCGAATGAGGAGAAAGCAACGTATCCGTGAAACAACTTGATACAATATTGTTCAGTCAAATCGTACAAAATACGATAAATTGTTTTTCACGCGGGGCAATCGCTGTTCATACATCGCTGTAGACGAAGGAGCAGCAGCAACAACATTCGGAACAGCAGCAGCAGCAATAGCAACATATGGAACAGCAGCAGCAGCAGCACAGGAGTATGCATATATGCACAAATACCGCTGCTACTACTGTTAGCTATGCGCGTAAGGGTCTTAGCGACCAAAAAAAAGTGGCACGATAAAATGGATGAAATGTTTACCGACTATAACATTCAACAGACTGGGTAATTGTCAGCAAAACCGATAAGTCATTTTTACCCAAAACAACTTGAATATAGTATACCAGAATACCTGCATGGCATCGACTATAACTCTTGATACGTCACGAATTGGACATTCATGGTTTGCCCAAGTGTATGAAGTGGTATGCTCTAATGTTTCAGTGCAACCGGAATGTTTTTCCGTGTCATGCGGACCAGAAAACCGCAGAATATGCGATTTTAAGCGTTATTATCGCTATTCATATCGCGCTGTCGACCTCTTCGACGATGATTCAAAATCGAGGCACCAGAACACAAGTTCATGTTATCGTGAAGACGAAGCAGAAGAAATCGCCTCGATCGCACACTTGAGTAAAGAGTACGAGTTTATAAAAAAAGCTTTGTTCTGATACACCAACTCATATGAATATTAGCATGGGAAACTCTGTGAGGGCATGTCCAAACAGAAACGAAAACGAAAAACGAAATGAAAATAAACAGGGCGCTGATTGGTCCCTGGCACAAACTTGTTCCCCTTCGTTTTTTTTTTGTTCTGAGAAAATCAACGATTTACAACCTATTGCCAAAAACAAAAAGTTGACAGCTGAAAAACGAAAAGGAAAACGAAAGCACGAGCAGCAACAATTTAGCAATTTGGCGTGTCCTACTGGTCAGCGCAGCCACGTCAAAATATCACATCAGGACTGCCGCAGCAGCACGCAACCCACAGCTTGCACGGCAACACAGCCGCACATATCCCCCGTAAATAGCCAGCAGGCCAACCACAACGCCAGCCCCGACTCTAGGGGCTTTGTTTGCCGGCGTTCGAGCCAAAGCGAAGATAATTTGAGTAGAGTTCACCATCATGCCCTCGAGAATGAGGTTGGAAGTTCGTTCTCAGTATAATTTGAGTTTTGATCCCGGGGCGTCAAAGTTGGACACGCGACCACCTCCATGGGAGGCCCAACGACCTCCCGGTATCGAATTGTCGTCGCGTCTGCCTGCTCCTCTGGTGAGGTGGGCCTGTGGTGCCGAGGGCTAGTTTGTAGGCATGTGTACATACGAGCTGGGCCAGCCATATAATGGTTTAAACGTCGGATTGGCCATGCCCCCATTAATGTTTCGAATGTGGACTTGAGTTTTTCGACACGGTGTAGTTCATGCACTCGTCAAAAGGTTGACCTTCGGCAGTATGCAATATTTTATTTATTCCAAGAGATATGATCGATCCAAAAACCCCAAAAAATACAAAATCGACCAAAACTAGTATAAAAAACGAAAACATAAATAGGGCCGAAGGTGAATGCCTTTGAACGTGCGATTCAAATCCGGGTTTGAAAGATCAGTGCAAAATACTCGATATTGAGCGGGGCATCTCAGAAATGCCATTTTTTTTCGTGATGACTTGACTTGTGTATGAAAATCGAGTTTCGGTAATATCTCGTGATGGGTGGCGAATTGGGCAACGAGACTTTCATCGCTCTTCTCTGTGTGTCTTCAGCACTGCCTCCACCAAGTTTCATAAAGATCGTAAACGGCGATTTTTATACGAACTTTGTGTCAAAAAGTCGGTGTTTTTGAGTTTTCGCGGATATCTCAGCGAGATCAAGTCGGGAAAATAAAAAGTATAGAAATTTTCACATACGCTTTTTTTGTTAATAAGCAGTGGCATGTCAGGGTTAGTGTCCCCAATTTTTGTAGCCTAATTTGCAGGGGTTCACGAGATACGACTCAATGAAGCTTTATCGGCTTTACGGCTGGCCCAGCTCGTAGCTGTGAACACCCCATAGCTTGTGCTCTCAGTTTTTTTTCGCCTGGATCTCGCTGTTCCCAATTCGTTTCTGTTTGGACACATCGGCTAAAATGATATCGAAAACGAAATGACTTCTTTTTTCGTTTTTGATTTTCGTTTCTGTTTGGACATGCCCTGATGGGCAAAACAAAAAAAACGAAAAGCGAACGGTAGGGAGCTCTAAAAAAAGCATCGAAGCTTTGTTCGCTCGCACGGGGAAAATTATTGGAGAAGCCGGTCGGGACAAGCGCGCTGAGAACATCGTGGAGCGCCGTGACAGTCATGCGTTGGAGCGACGTCATCACAGTGCTGCCCGCGCACGCGACGAGGCTGTTGCCCAATATGCTGCCGTGGCCGAAGCTTAACAATCTGCCGAGACCCAGGCGGAGGAGCAAAAACTGTCAACAGAAACCGAGCAGCACATTGAGCCGATTGTCGAGCTTCGGCCTCAGCATCGTATATGTCGGCCGCAGCACCTCAGCAGCAGCAAGAGGAGGTGGAGATTGAAAGGGGCGATGCCGCGCGGGCACATATATTCTTGGTACCGGCAATAAAGTGCGCTCACGCGCACAGCTACAGCTGCTGCTGCTGCTGCTGCTCCTCCTGCTGCTCTTGCTGTTGCGGATGCCTTTTTGCCATGCCTCGACCCGTCCTGTTTTTGACGAGCACAGAACAGACGCCAACGGAAAAGGATCGAGGCCATCTCCACAGCAACAACAGCTGCAGCATACGGTGCGCGTTAGGGTCTTTTTAGTGCCTGTACCAGCAATATATGTGCCCGCGCGGGGCATCGCCACCTTCCATCTCCACCTTCTCTTGCTGCTGCTGCGATGCTGCGGCCCATATATACGACTTCGATGCTGCGGTCCATACATAATTTTTTTTCTATTTTCGAGTTTTGGTCTCTAACCAACTTTTATGGGGAAGATTATTTTTGGGCTCCAGGAACTGGTTTCTAGGCCCAATAGACCCGTTTTACTCGGCTGGACTCTCAAAAATACCCATACATTCCTCAAGATCCACCGCGTAGTTTTCCGAGGTCTTTCTGGAGCAGTTCTCCGTTTCTCTAGGGTCTCATTTTGATTTTCGGCGCAACCAATCAGTTTTCAGAAATTTGCGTTGTTGGTCAAAACTGGGGCCAAAAATAATGGATCATTGAGGATTTTTGGCTAAAAATCATCAGGTCGTCAGAACTGGCAAATTAGACGAACAGTCAAAATAGGACTCTGGAAAAACGGAAAAGTACGTCAGAAAGCCCTCGAAAAACTACGGGGAGTATTCTGAGGAGTCTACAGGTGTTTTGGGCCGTACCGTCGAGTAAATCGCGTATTATCGTCCTAAAACCTCAGTTCTAAGGGCCCAAAAATAATTTCCCATAATAGATGGCCTATAAAGGAATAAAAATGATGACGGCTGCTGTCAATTTGATCTGTTGTGGTTGGTCGAAAAAAACGAAATTCATCTCTGCGCACAACGGTCAGTGGACACCTATATTGCTGGTACCGGCTATAAAAGAACCCTAACGCGCACAGCTAACTGTATGCGGGATAATCATCATACTTAACAACAACATAGAGAGGGTGTACGTACTCGGCAAGTGGAATCAGCACAGCTTTCTTTTGTGAAGGTGGAGTATGGGCAACACATGATCGGTAGCAGCGTGTTGATACTCTGTAATCGAATGAGGAGAAAGCAACGTATCTGTGAAACAATTTGAGAAAACATTGTTTAGCCAAATCGTACAAAATACGATAAATAGTTTTTCACGCGGGGCAATCGTTGTTCATACATCGCTGTAGACGAAGGAGCAGCAGCAACAGCAACATATGGAACAGCAGCAGCAGCAGCACAGGAGTACACACATACGCACAACTACCGCTGCTAATCCTGTAGTACTGCTGCTGCTCCTGCTATGTGTAGGTTACATACCTTCCTCCCAACTTTGAAAGCGGGACAGCTTCGAAAGTGGAATACTTGGCAAAGTACCATCATAAAAGATAAGTACCGAAAGTAACCCGTATAGGATGATACGGACCGCTGCGGACCACTCTCTACTTCAACTACATATCTATATATGATTCTACATACATCTATCCCCCACATCTATCCCCCACCTACCCCACGTACTAACCCCCCTCCCCTGCCGCGTACCCTAACCTAAACACCTGTTGTGGACGTTAATATCATCGTTTCAGAATAATCACCGGCCTATATCCTTCACGCAATGGTGTGACACCAGCAACGCATGCGATCTCAGTGCAACAAACAGATTTCGAATATTGCTCTTAGAATCGCTTGATTGACCACTTGACACAAACATTTCCCCCCAAAAAACTTCAAAAATTCATGCAAAAACTGGAATTTAAGATAATGTCTGTCTCTGTTTGTCCCCCCCCATCCCATCTATAAAGATGTTGTATAGTTATAGGTTGGGTTGACGTCGGTTGGCGACGACGCTGTAAAACACGCCTCTCACTGCGTGAGCTTCGTAGACAACCAGGGAACCGTTTTTTCCTTCTTTTTTGGCGGTCACCAAGGCTGGCGGTCTTGTTAGATCATTATTTAAATAGTGCGGGGTTGATATCCTCAACTCCGCACAGGGCGAATGATTGTATCACGTAGTGTTTATATGGTAAGGCATCCCAAGAGGCAGACACATACCGTATAACACGGAAGAAAGCACACCCCCCTTAAATAACACACCCCCCCACATAAGCACACCGGGTGATGCATATTTTTACTTCGTTTTTTACCGTCACTTTATCACCGGGGGTACGTTGGATAACACCCCCCTTACGTGTGTACGCCTGAAAACAGTATCAGACTCCACAATTATCACACCACCTGGTGGATGGATATCATTCACAATTCACAATCAACCCGCACCGGTGTGGACACCAGCATGGATGCAACTGCTGCGCCCCCTCACAGCGGGCCGAACGAGTCTACGGCTTCGACCCCACCTGTAGCTGCTGCTGTCGCGCCTCGGGCGACGATCATGTCGTTTTTCTATGGGACCAGCGCGCTTACCGGTACTGGCACTAACGTTATCACGTCTCCTACGTCCGGCGTGTGCCAAGCCCCGGCCACTGGTACCGGTACCGGTACCGGTGAAGCACCTGCAGCACTTGCGGTGCGACTCCCGGGGGTTCATCAATGAGTACCTGTATGGTACCGGTACCGGTAACCGTTTTGCGGTATCACAACAAGGCGGGGTTTGTTGCTGTTATCCCTGGGTTTCAAGCGTTTGCCTTACCATCACCGGCAATTCGTGACACTAGAAAAACAAACTGGTTTTAAGACCAAGCTTGTCATGCGTTAGCACACCCCTTGCTAACATACCCATAGCAATCATTGATATACCGTTATCACACCCTCTCATTACCACACCCCCTGAATCTGGTCGGGGTCTGTGAACTCTCCGTATCAACCAATAATCCCGTTCGCACACCCCGTCGTTGCCACACCCTCTCGTTACCACACCCTCTCGTTACCACACCCCCTAGCTGCAGGGCTTTCGTGCATGGTGTTTATCACCGGGGATGCGTTAGATAGCACACCGCTCCACAACAGTACACCGGGTGATCATATTTTTAAAGGCCAAAATGTTATCACCGGGATGTGCTTTCTTCCGTGTTATACGGTAGTAATAACCAGTGCTGTCTCTGGAAATGGCCACACCAGAAATTAAATGAACTCATTGAAGCTGTCATCCATATGCAAGTCCGCCTCACAGGTGGTTCTTAGTAGGATGCAGCTCACCCTTCATGCGACTCGCCCAACATCTCACGGCGCTTCGCGCTTGGTGCTAGGAATGCCTGCCTGGTCGGTGAAAACCCGACATGCTCCGTCCCGGCATTGTAGGGATGCGAGGGTCTATGGTCATACAACTACGGCCATGCATGAAAATGAAGTCCCCCCCCCCCTTTTTTTCGTTTTTGGTTGTATGGATAAAACACTGGGGATTAGGCTGGAAGAAAATTAGCAGTTGTAAAGGGTATAACGGTTGAGACCCGTCCTACCTATTAATTGCCACTAAATATACCCTACGGTTACAAATAACTAAAGCACACTACGTAATTCAAATAACTACCCTGGTAATTAATTAAATTAATCCACGTGCTTTGAAGTGTACTATATAACCTGTCCTCGCACACCTTTTCTTATAGAATTATCAGCAAATCTATGGTAAAGAACACAATACGAAGATCTACGTATGCTTTTATCACGAATGTTTCTATATACAAGATTTTAGATATAATATTTTGTATCCAAAACAAATAAGTAGTGAACATCAATTCCGTAGTACGCACGATAAAAATACCCCATGCAGATATAAAATGGTGACAGGTGGCTTACGCTAATATTAATAATAGTAGACACTCTATCACGTCAACTCGTCGGAACACTATACGTAGTATGTTGATTTCAGACTAATTAATTCTTATTATAACATTTAATTTATATTTTTTCCCCCCCACAAATAGACACACGCTTCCTGAATATCTACAGCCTCAGATTGTGTCCCCCTCATACGGGATGTACATCCTTCATGAGGACATATAAAACCCGTAAGTACGCGCGATCGAAGTATTACACTCAGCTACGTACGCACGATGAGTTTCGACGAAATCCTCGATCTCACAGCTGTTGTTTTTTATTTTTTATTTTTTAATATATATTCACCCAATGTATGTCTTGCTGTCTTCCCAGATATATACGAGCTGGGCCAACCAAAATAATGTTTTTAAAGCAGATTGGCCATGCCCCGACCAATAAAACGAATTTGGACCTGGAATTTGGACGCAGTGTAGATCATGTACCGTACTAACTAACACACTTGTCGCCTGCCCTTTTTTCTTTTTTTTCGAGAGAGATACGACGATCCAAAAATCGAAAAAAATGCAAAAGCGATCAAAACTACTTGGGAAAAAAACAAAATCAAAGAGGGCAGGCGGCAGGTATTTTTGCACGTACGGTTCAAAGACGTGGTTGCAATGTCAAGAGTAAAACTCTCAAAATTGGTCAGGGCATGGCGGAAATACCATTTTTCCGTAATTATTGACTTATACATGGAATCGAGTTTTGGTCATATCTCTTGATGGGTGGAGAATTGGGCAACGAGACTTACATCGATCTTCTCCTTGTGTCTTGAGCATTGTCTCCACTAAATTTCATGTTGATCGAAAAATACATTTTTACACGAAATTATAATGAAAAAAGTGTTGTTTTCGAGTTTTCGCGGATATCTCGGCGAGATCGAGTCGATAAAAAAATATGTATTAAATTTTTCATATTATGTTTTTTTTGCACAAGCACTGGTATGTCAGGGTTGGCGCTTCAAATTTGTGTAGCCTAATTCGCAGTGGTTCACGAGATTCGACTTTAGGAAGCTTTGTACGTTTCTTGGCTGGCCCAGCTCGTACACATTACAAGGGGGGCTTCGCCGCAGCAGGCTTACGCCCGCTATGGCTCCGCGCGTGCCCGTATTGACTGCGGATATAGGCGGGTCGGGACCGTAAATGCGACAGAACTGCCGGGGATACATTAAAAATGGTGTTCGAGTGAAAAGAGAGAACACACTGGAAACGGATTCAATGCACCAGCAACCAATGTTGCCATTCGGCAAAATGTGTAAATCAGTAAAAAAAAAACAATCCGGTACACAGGGTTGACCACGAAGTAACGCGAAAAGCCGACTCAACGATTTCGAACATGACCACCAGCCATCGCTCTCATGACGAGGGAAGAAAGTGCTGAACCCTTCTCGCGATAAATTGCAAGGCACGCACCGTAGTGGGGAGGGAGGAGAAGGGCTTACTATGTGACCCCGGATCTGAGGTGCGACTATTATTAGGAGCAAGAAGGACGAACGAAGATATTGAATGGGACGGGTAAGACGAGAAAAAAATCACCTATAGTGTAGAACTGGCGCAACCGACGTATCACGCATCATTCAAATACTTCTGTGTGCGAATCGGATCGAATTTGCAGCGGACGTTTGTGATATAGACATACTCACTTTGTCTTCCTCTTTAAATCGCCAGATTCACCCATCCCTGGCCTCTCAGGCCTCCCACTTCGACACCGCCTCCTTCGATTACTTGCCGGACCTCTCTACTTTCCAGGCTTTCTTTGATTCCTACATGCTTTTTCGCGAGAGCTTTTTTCGGTGTTGTGTTCGTACGTGTACCCAGAGCACGGCAGCGCGGGTGAGCCTGGAGCCATCGCGGGTATGGGAGGGCGCTGGCCAGTAGAGGGGGGGACGGAAGGAGCGCGGTCGCCTTTTCCGTGGCTAAGCGTGGCATGTCCATCGAGACACGAGGCAAGCATGAAGCGGCTTTGACTTCGTTGCTGCTGCTGCGAAAATCCAGCCTGCCCAAACTTATCAATTTTAGAAGGGTCGGTTCTGACTGTAAAACAAAATTCAAGCCGTGCTTTTCTCGAACAAGTATTATGTACAGAGAGCGAGCTACGAGTTTGAACACCAACATGGTCGAGCGCGCGAACGAGGGCCATGGTGAGCACCGGGCTTCACGCGAGGCGGGCCACGGGGCTCACTAGGGCAGAGAGGCAGTAGAGCTCGACCCGGACCGAATCGATGGCGCGGTGATCGCGGGTAGGTGGGTAGCGTCGAGGCTGACGGGAGATGACAGAAGTTCCGAATTGTTTTTCGAGAGGCGCACCCATGTGACCGACCCGACGGCGCGACGGGAGTTTTTTTTTGCAAATGCCAAAATCAGGTATACCTGATCCATTTGAGCCAAAATAAGGTATACACTCAAACCAAGTAAAAGCCGCACGACACGAGCCGTGTTTTTCAGGCCTTTTTGGCTGTGATAAATGGTAAAACTTTTTTTGAATTTGCGCCTGAACAGCAGAATGATAGCGAATGTATGAGTCCTCCAAACTCTTGGTTATTTTTGTATTACTTTTTTCTGTACGAGTGCTTGTATCTGTCGTATGCTTTCACTGCTTTCGTGCTCACACTCACTCTTACGAAGAGTACGTCTGTACTGTTGTGCCAGGTATATGTATTTAGTAGCCACGTTGATTTAGCATACGAACCAAACATCGAGTTAGTTTGAGATTGAACTGCTCGCTTTCCGTACCGTGTCAGCAAGCAGCAGGAATAAAAAGCGGGAAGCGGGAAGACACCTCTTACGGAGCAGCCTCATACGACTACAATTTTGCACACCCCGCACGAATACGAATAGTTTTGACGAATATTCGCGAAAACTATCCGTCGAATAGGTAGCATTCGTTCACGGCGAATAGGTAGCATTCGTCCACGGGCGAATATTCGCCCCACGTTTTGGAGATACCATTCGTCCACGGACGAATATTCGCCCATGTTTTTGAGAAAGCATTCGTCCATGGACGAACATTCGCCCATGTTTCCGAGAAATCATTCGCTCACGGACAAATATTCGCCCACGTTTTCGGGAAAGTATTCGTCCATGGACGAATACTCACCCCATGTTTTTGAGAGGGTATTCGTCAGACGCCGACGAATAGTTTGCCTGCGTCAGATGAATATTTTTCGCACGAATGCTGAAATACCTGTGTGGTGACCACAAAGCAGAAAAAAAGGCTTCACTTTCATGGTTTCCGTTTCTTATGGGATTTTTTTTTTGGTTCATAAATGGACCCCTTTTGACTCGTCTGTTTGTGACCTAATTTTTGAAGTCTTGCAAGCAGGTGTAGTTTCTTATGGTGGCGTATGGCAAAAACCACGTACTTTTTTTTTTCTATGTGATACGGAGATCACCGAAGACGAGGTACAACGCACCACCCAGGTAGAATGTACTATAAAATTGATACAGCAGTACGAGTAGTGTTAGCTATAAAGAGCAGCTGTGGAGGTACGACGCCCAATCGTTCTCACTCGTACGAGTACAAAAAAAAAGGTGTCTTACCCCCACCATCGCCCAGCACGTGCCGCCTCTGCGCGCCAAGCGAGCAGCGACGGCATCCAGATACCGAGCGTGCTCGGCGAGTCGAGAGCACTGTGTCGGCTCTCAAGTTGGTGGGCACGATTAAACACAGGCTCACAGCGGCAACAAAAACAGCGACCTGGTGGTACATAGCCGAGATTCCAGACAGACATATCGTCCACAACAAACCCCTGACGATCTATCACGTCCACCACATCGTCCCTCCCCGATGCCGTGGTGAGAGTTCTTGGCTGACGGCCGGACGAGTGCAGGCTTGTTCCTGGTTGAGGGTCGGGCGAGCGTGGGCTTGTACGCGGCCGCTTCAGTCTGTATATTATGCAGCAGCTCTACTGGTGTGCCGGGTAGACGACACAATAATACGTACGAGTGCTGACTGTTGTAATACCAAACATAGTATGGATACAAAAACCTTTACGAAGGTTCAAATATGAACCTCAGATTGTAACCTGTGACCCTGTTCATTCTGGGGCGCAGAATGAACGAGGTGGCCTGTTCAAACTGATGTTCGTATTTTTTTTTGTGGTCAAACGTCGTCGTTTTGAGTTCCATCAGATGCTGTTTTTTTGCCCTTGGCCAAAAGGGGCCCATTTATGAACCTAAAAAAAATTCCCATCAGAAACGGCCTTACCTCCTATGGCAATCAAACTCATTTGGCGCGAAGCGGCAAAAAAATATGCTGAGGGAGCGAAGCGACCCAGGCGTTTTGTTGCGTACAGTAAAAAACTCTCCCTGTAGCGGTGCGTTTGGGCCGCCATTTTTTCATGGATTTCCGTCTGTAATAGTCGTGTTACTGCATTACTGATCGTGAGGGGCGTACGTCACCGACTTCCACAAACCCAGCATCTACAGAAGCGGAAGAGTTTGGACTAACGCGTGGGATTTGTTTCGTCGTCAACTGCACTGAGTTGGTCGCTGTCGCCGTGCTGCTGTGGTTCTGGTGTGTTTTGAGTGCGGCGGGATTTCGTTTTTGTTCCTGTTTTTTTTCCTCCGAACGCACACGTCTGTACACGGCATGTGCCAGGCAACCTTGCCTCATGTACCTCTCTACTACTGTAATACTTGCCTAGGATATAGTATTGGGGTCCATTCATACTTGCCCACAACACAGATGCTGTGCACTCTCTCTTGCCTAGTATGTATCTGCCTGTGTTCAACAGTATAGAGAGAGCCCGTGCGGCGCAGGCAATATACTCCTGCGATGGAGACTGCTGGGCAGGGTGCGACCGGTACACGGTAGCAGCGCAGGTTGTGGCGAACGAACAGACCCAGTACGAGTACAGGACACCTAATAAGAAACAGGCTGATATTTAGAGGAGCATAAGAAATTCGGGAGTCGTTCTTATGGAATTACGTAGAAGCACCCTCTCTCAAATAAGAAATCCAGCCTGAACCATATTTCCTGTTTCTTATTATTAATAGGTTTCCCGTACGACCTGGTTCAGGCATATCACCCAAAATTTCGTCAGTCACGAATGCCGCATGCAATAGCAACCCCAATGTCACATATTTGGTATCATACTGACCGCCATGAACAGTGAAAGAGGGTGACATCGCCAGTCTTTTGTTCAAGGACCTAGAACTGGCGCTACCGCCGAAAATGTGGCCCCACCAATCACAGGCCTTCAAAGTGGTCATCAATAGTCAGGCGGTTCCGCAGGAAAACATGTTTTCCCCCATTTTGTTTTTCTGAACGAGCCGCTTCCAGGTGGTCCAAGGCATGTTTGTACAAAGTTTCACGTAAATATTTGAAAATCTGTCTGCGTATGATCATATTAAGTCATATTTAACGCCCGAAATCGATTATATACTGAAACTAAGTAATTACGAGGCGACGCCTATCTTTGCACTTTTACCGCACAAAAGTCCAAATGTCCACGCCGTTTTTTGGAGATAGACCCTGAAGTTTGGTACACGTATTTTATGCGCCCTACCCGAGCCTTTTACGAATGTTTTTTTTTTTTTTCGCTGGTAATATTGGACCTCTTACGATCCAAATTTCCCAAAAAAGTACAAAACAAACAATACCTGACGACAAAAAAATACATCCGTTGAACTCTCGGGTAGGGCGCATAAAACACGTGTGCCAAATTTCAGGGTTTCTCCAAAAAACGGCGTGGACATTGGCCACTGACTGGATTTGCCGCGGTACAAGGGCTCCGCATGGGTCCATTCGCCGGCACCCATGAATCGGGTAGGGCAGGGAAGGAGTTGAAACTATTCCATCCGACATAAAAATATATAATCGAAAGGAATGCCAAGAGTCTCATCCGAAATTCATAATTTATCAGGAGATATATCCGCAACAAAGAAATCAAGCATACGAGCAGGGCCGGCCATAAAACGGAGCAAGCTGCCTAAAGTCGTATGTAGTGATATAAATGTTTCTGTACTTTGTTTTTCCCGATTCGATCTCGCCGAGATATCCGCAAAAACTCAAAAACACCAACTTGTCGACACACAATTCGTATACAAATCGTAATTTTTAATCAAAACGAAAATTAGTGGAGACAGTGCTGAGGACACAAGGAGAAGAGCGACGAAAGTCTCGTTGCCCAATTCGCCATCCATGAAGAGTTATCACCAAAACCGATTCCACACACTAAGTCAAGTCATTACGAACAAAAAATGTCATTTTTGCGATGCCCCGCTCAATTTAGAGATTTTTGCACTGGATTTTTAACCCCGGGATTGAATCACACGTTCAAAGCCATTCACTGTGGGCCATTTTTTTTTTTACCTGAGTTTGGGTCACTTTTGTATTTTTTCGGGTTGTTGGATCGGTCATATCTCTTGGAAGAAAAAATATAACAAGAGTAGGGCCGAAGGTCAATGAGTCGATGACTGCATGAGATACCCCTAGTCCCAAAATCAAGTTAATTGTTTTTTAATTGATGGAGGCATCGCCAATCCGACGTTTTAACCGTTTTAAGGCTGGCCCAGCTCGTAGTACAGCAGCAGCATTAGTTGCACAACACGCTCATGAAGAAACACAAAAAACGTACAAGTACAACAGCAGAGTTAAAAAAAAGTGATGAGACGCACATACCAGCAGTACTTAGCCCTGCACAGCACTGCATCGCAGAGCGTGCGTACTCGTACTTCTACATACTCGAAGTACAGCAGTATGTGCTCGTACTCATACAAAACTCGAGCTTACTGCTGGCTGTACCTACTGTACCTGTTTGTGAAGCTGTACGTACTCGTACGAAGATGCCTTCTTTCATACCTGGTACATTATTCCATATACCTGGTACATTCGAGCGGGAGAACTCACAGCTGTCGTATTAAAAACAATCCCAGAAAATAAAAAGCCGCATACTGCAGCAACTTGCTCAGTTCATATGTATAGTTATGTTTGTGAAATTTTCGCACCTTTCGCAACTTTTCTCTTCGTGCGAGCACTTTTCGGCAAAACACTAAGTACACCGACACGGGACGCCCGGCCGGACACATTGGTCGAGGTTTGAGCACGATCCGAGCACTGTAGCTTGCGTGGCGGGCGCTCAAAGTTTTTTTTCGCGCGGGAGTGGATAAGACGATTTCCCTGGTTTTCTGCGTGAGGCCTTTTTTTGTACGTACGTGGCAGTAAAAAATAACTTTGTGTTTTCAGATTTTGACAGTGTTTTACTCTCTCACATGCACACAGGCGGCCAGGCCAGAAACATGTACCAGATAGACAACAGACAACATGCACAGAACACGGCGATACGGCGTTGCCGCCCACACCAGTAGGGAACATCGTGCGTGAGAGGCACATCCATCTGAGCTGTACTGGTGCTGCTGTGGGTAGTTGTTAAATCGAAGGCGGCTATCCGTAGCCCGCCACCTATCTTCCATTTTTTGCTGTGCACTTTGGACCGGTTTGTTCGGACCGTGTTTATCACGTGTGAGTACGTACGGCAACTAATTGCTGTTATGATGTTTCTGATGTTGCGGTTTTTTTGCCCCAATCACACCACCAAAGGTTTAGACATCAGATAACATGCAGAGATAACATGCAGAGAGAACATAAACAACAACACGTTACAACCCCGCCCAGCAGCACAAGCGGCAGCAGGCAACATCACGCGCATGTGGCAGGTCCACGGTGTACTGCTGTGGCTCCAGCAGAAGTTGCTTTATCGGAGACCATGATCCGTCATCGGTCATCTCTAACTCTCTTCTTCTGCTGCGCTGCTGCTACTGCTGCTCTGCATGTGTATGTGCGATGTGTCACACAATGCTGTGCACACACACGCACGCCAGTACAAACAAAATAACTTGGCTCTTTGGCTATATTGTCAAATGATTGAAATACACGGTCGTGTGTAACCCAGCGACACCACAGACAGCACACAGAAGCAGTGCGGAGCAAGGAACAGCAAGCGCGTGCGGTATATTTTTGTTCGCCCTGTATTGCTGTGGCGTCCTACTATACCTACTACTACTGTATGTACGAGTACTGTTTTTATTTTTTAATCGGAGTTGTTATATAAGGGGTAGTCCGTGGTCACAGGACAGTCTCCAAAAAGCTCTGGAGTGGAAGAATACCCCAGGGAAAAACAATACACTATTAATATTAATAAATACAAAGTACAACGCAGTACTTATGCTGGGGGTCTCTGCTGTTCCGTAGTACATGCATGCTGCCACAGGTCCAACAACATACTGCTTGCTGGTGCTGCTGCTGCTAACTGTGCAGCAGTTCCACAGTCGATATAGGGTGAGGCGCTGCATACACTTACACACTACTGGATATCTTTCGAATCTCGTCATCTCGGGCGTTGTTCGAACAGTGGTTAGGGGATAACAATGCACGGTGCACCTTTTCACCCCGCATACCAAAAGGTCAAGTCATTTTCGGCCCGCAGACAAAGAGCAAGTAAACTTCTATCCCCCACTAAAACCAGTCATTTTCGGCCATGACAAAAAAAAGTTAGTCAATTTCGACCCTCCGCACCAAAACCAGGCCAATTTCGAACCCAACAAAAAAACCAGGTCATGTTTGATCCCCAACATAAAACCAAGATAATTTCGACCCTAACACTGAAATCGAGTCAATTTCGACCCCCTTCTAGAACCAAGTCAACTGTGGTGCCCCTACACACAACAGAGACATACATAAACACACTGACAAACATGATATCATGTTTGGCGGAATCGTTAGGAAAATCTATTAAAAATATGCAGTCAATAGTAAGGGTTCCACACTATCTCCGATAATTTTTTACCCCAAAAGTGCGCAGGTCATCTGATACAGTTAAAAAAAATAGTATGCATGTACCTTGCATGTACGGTAAAATATATATATGCTGATACTTCATAACGTCGTACTATGATATCATACGCATGCGTAGGATACAATATCGAATTATGTGTGGTTTTCAATTCGTTCTTGCGCCACTCCCCTAGGCACGTCCCGGAGGGGAACCTTGTATCATTTACAGCAGCCCGACATAAAAAATGGAATACTTCGTACTGAAAATACTTGCTGTCCACATCGCTTGCGTGGCACTACGAGTATACACGCACAGTAGCAATGGTGTACAACAGTATTATATCAAAAGGATAATGCTCTTACTCGCTCTTACATACATCCGTGCACCCTCCTGTACATGCATCCACTCGAACCAACTTGTATGCGCGTGCTCGTGTGATTCAGGATGTATACTACATCGTTTTAACCACATCCAATCCATACTTTTTTCTTCACGTATGCACCGCATTTTTTTCACACGTAAAATAGGCCTTTTCAAGTCCGGCTTGGAACGTTCTTGCATATTATTTTTTAAAAAGATCATCTTAAGCTGCATACATCCGTTGTTATTCGTGCAAGAATGCCATAAAAAACAATTCGATATATGGGTAGAGAAGAACGACATACTCGTGTATAGGAGATGGAATGATTCATCCCCGAAGAAAACATTTGTTTGTGTCTGCATTCTCCTCGTCGTGATGCTATTGTAACCGGGTGTAGTTCTAAAGGTACCTTACATTTTTCACAGATGAAATCCGAGTCTATGGGATAAAGTCAGATGCCAATGTCATTAATGTTTGCAGCAACCTGCCCTTGTGAAAGCGGCAGATTGAATGACAACGCTTGACATAATCCCGCTCGCGTTCACGATTCACGGGGAGGTATTCAACGGTGAGTACGAAGGGGGAGGGGCGCTGAAGTCGACCCTCTCGCCACAGCATCACTGTGAAATGTAGAGAGCACCTACACTGTAAATACTCACTCGGGGAGATGTCGAGCGAAGCAACATGGACCTCGACGATGCAAAGGGCCAACAACATGTGACTCCTGTACTACTCCATTATTTTAAAAACTCGCCGCTTTGTGTTTGTGACTACTCCCCCCCCTGTCAAGATTAAAAGGAATGCTCGACATGCCACCCAAAATCCAAGAATTTGCCTACTTCTCGCTTCTCTCTCTCTGCGCCCGCACGCGTTCGCGGCGAGGTAAGCGGGGGGTACGAAGGACGAGAGGCGTCGGAGCTGATCCTCGAAGAGAGCGCTCGAAGAAATGAAAAACCCTCGAGATATTGAGGTACCGAGATTCCGATACTGAGGCCGGCCCGGAAATAAAATTATTTATCGTGGGTGCTTCAGGGTTGAACCAACACAATTTTATATATGTTTGAACCAGCCTGTAGGTACTGGTATAGGTAATACCTCTCTCGTAAGCGGCATTTTCTTACAGCAGTACTGCAGTGCCCCCAGTACACACTGCACTGCACACACTGGTACATGTTTACGTGTGCAGCCAGTTCGAGAGGTGTAAACGAGCAATAAACACAGGCAACTCCTGCTTGCTGTTGTACTCGTAGTAGATGCAAGGTACGGTACGTGTCAGGTACTCGCGGATATTTGCTGTTAGTTACATACGGTACAGCAGCAGCAGTACTCGTTTTGTTGTGATGCAAGGCACGGTACGTGTCATGTATAACACTGTACCCGTAGGCGACAAGACGTACTCGTAGACGGCTGAGTATTCGAATCACCAGAGAGCAAACAAGCAGCATTTGATACAGCACGGCAACAATGCACGGCACCTGCTACAAGAAGCCTCCTCTGCTATGCAGGTGTTGCTGGAGGGGATCTGGAAGCGCTCCATAGTGATAAGCAGGTTTTCATGCTTCCACGCCGAAATGTTGTATGAGTCTCCAACAGCACCACCACAGGTGTAATCCACGCTGCGAAGTAGTGCCTCCATTACCAGCAGCTTTCCCAGCGACCTCGGCTTTCAAGTATGCGTATCACATTGGCCTTGTTTCACGCTTCAGGGCCAGGCATGGCGGATGGCGGCAGGCCAGCGTGCCGCATGCCCAGCCTAGACGCGCCGCACGTATGATCACGCCGCGCGTTCTGTGCTGCTGGTTGGCCATCCCTTATGGGACCCTTATGGGGAGCACCCTCTGCCTCTGGACACACAAATACAAAATAGACGTATGATTGGTCACCCGTATGGGTGATTAGGTAAGACCATGAGAGTGCGGCCGAAAAAAGGGGAAATGCATTAGAGCTGCGGGGCTCAAACACACGTCCTTTCACACACTTCAGAGTTGCACACATCATTTTTCATACAACCCTACCTCCAAATATAAGGGCGGTTTTTACATTCATTTTGAATCCAAACGGCCCTTATATTCATGGACATAGTTGTACCAGGTGGCGTTTAAAAAAACAACTTTTTCTTACTCTTACTCTTCCTACAGCAGTATATTCCTGATACTGCCGTTTATCTAGTATGAGTGCTTTTGGGTCTGCGCCTGGTTTTTTGCACTGCTGTGAGAAAGCACAAATTAAATAAATTCGTACTGGTACTTGCTACCAGATACGTATTATGAGAGGGTATTCTTTCCACGGACGAATACTCGCGAAAACCATCCTTGGAATGGGTAGTATTCGCCCACGGACGAATATTCGCCCACGTTTTCGAAATATTATTCGTCTACGGACGAATATTCGCCCACGTTTTCGAGAAAGTATTCGTCCATGGACGAATATTTGCCTCACGTTTTTCAGACTATTCGTCCACAGACGAATATTCGCCCCAGAAACCAAATTTGAAGCAAACGAATACGAATACCTATTTGTGTCCGTATTCGTGCGGGGTGTGCAATTTTGGGAAGAGGCCTAGCACGAGGTGAATAATACACCAGTCAGATAGCTCTTGCGCCACGGCAAGAGTACTTATCATGGCGCCCTCACTCTCCCATTCCCAGCTTTAAAACCTCGACCATCCACGAGGAACCGCTTGCACACGGCGGCACGAAGTTTCTTTGTTGTACGCATACAAATATAAACTGAACCGACCTCGACGCGCGGCGTGGCTAACAAACCGCACCTATTATCTATTGTGCTGTATACGCGCGTATCATACATATATACTTTCTGAATGTCGTTGTGGTGCGTCGTATGCATGGATTGTGGTGATGTCTTCGTGTCGGGCGTATAGGTGACAGTGTACGTATGGCCTCTGATTGGCTGAAAATTGGCCAAAATTAGTTGAAAGCTAGACTTTAAGTAGACAAACCCAGGTGTACCTGACCATTTCATGCCATAATCAGGTACGATGTAAGGCTGGCCAATGACGGGTGCCATAGCGTGTGATTTGTACTTGGTTTAAGTGTTTAATTGTTTTTGGCACCAAAGTGAACAGGTATACCTGATTTTGGCGAAAGCCCTTCTTTCTTTAAATCAAATCTTCGTGTTAGGCCGTCTCTTATTGGCTTTTTTTTTAGGTTTATAAATGGACCCCTTTTGACCAAGGGCAAAAAAACAGCATCTTATGAAACTCAAAACGACAAAGTTTGATCACAAAAAAATATGAACATCAGCTTGACCAGGCCACCTCGTTCATTCTGCACCCCAGAATGAACAGGGTCAGAGGTTACACACTGGAGTTCATATTTGAAAGTGTGAACAGGTTTTTATTGACGTGTTATATGTTTAGTGTAACAGCAGTGTGTACTACAGTAGTATATACATCTAGGACCCGCACACCAGTAGAGCTGCTGTATATACAGACTGAAGAATCGGTCGCGTACAAGCCCATGCTCGCCCGGCCCTCACTCAGGAACTCTCACTACGGCATCGGGGAGGGACGATGAGGTGGATGTGAGCCATCGATTGTCTTGGGGAGCTGTCGACGAACGAGCTCTCGCTGGGCAGCTCGTATCCTACCACCACTGCTGCAGCATCTTGCTGTGAGCGTGTTGTGTTCCGTCCCTATACAGAGTCGACACGATGCTCTCGACTCGCCGAGCACGCTCGGCATCTGGGTGCCGTCATCGCTCTATTGGGGTCGAAAGAGCTGCGCGCGCAGAGGCGGCACGTTCTGGGCGATGTTGGGGTGGCTCGGTGCTAACTTTTTCTTTGAACGAGTACGATCTGGATGATACCTGCTTTGTACGGTGTGAGCACTGCTGCTGTATACATGCCTGGTATCATATATCATGTTGTACCTGGTATCATACCGGTACAGGAGTACTTGGCAGTACTCGGTTTATATGTGGTCTCTCGTATTTCGTGGTCTCCACCTCACACCAAAAAAATTAAACGCGTTTTTTGTCATACGCTTCCATAAGAAACTCCACTTGACGAGTGGACTTCAAAAATGAAGTCACAAACAGACGAGTCAAAAGGGGTCCATCTATTAACCTCTAAAAAAATCCCGTAAGAAACGGCCTTACTTGATTTTAAATCTTTTCTCGACCGTTTATTTCGTTTTTTGTTTTTCGCTTCTTCTTTCAACTCGCCGAACTCCCACCCATCAGTGCCAGATCCCTGCTCGCCCACACCCACGAGTGAAACCCCGTACTACAGTAGTTGGTGTTCTTCCTTTCTATTTCAACCCTTCTTAGCCTCTTCTGCACTTGCAGTGCAACCACTCACTGCAACCTCCCCAACATGATGACCCTCTTCACCATCCACTGCATCCCCTCTCAATCACGCCAACGAGTCAGTATCTCTCCACAAACTCCAGATTTCCTTCGTTCAATCTTCCACTTTTGTTCGAGTACGAGTATGCGTCATACTTCTTGCTCAATTTGGTGGGTTTTGTTTTTCGTATTTCACAACTTGTCGACCGCGTGCTGTGCTTTCTCTTTCATACAAAGTACGAAGTACTGCTGTTGTAATACTGTACCACCCATACCAGGTAATCACGAAAAAGGTACAAATCACACCCAGCAGGCAGCGCGGCGCCCTGCTGTGAGCCGTGTTGCTGAACTTTCTCTTTCGAACATACGAGTACAGCTTTGTTGTCCTGGAGCATGGGATGGAGCTCTTGGCGTTTGCAAGTCGCCTGCTTCCTCCTTAATTATGTGCCACCTGTGACTTTCTCTCGCATTACTGTGTTGTGTCCTTGATGAGTGACCATAGCGGCCAGAACCGCCCGCTACGTGAAGCGCCTTGTATATATTATCTATATGGTATCGACCCGTGAGATGTCCGCTTGCGTCCCCGGGTCGTTAAAGTTGCAGATATACGGAAGGATTTCTGACCCGGGGATGGGATCATATCATCCCCGGGTGCGGCGGGACCCCGCCGTTACCCTGAGGGACAACCCTGGCTGCGTGCTGACTCTATGAACTCCAGCGCCCCAGCCAAATCAGCAATCAGCCAGTAGTCATGGGGTGTCCACACCTTGCGGGGCGGTATCGACCCGGGAGGTGTCCGTTTTCGTCCCCGGGTTGTTGGAGTTGTAGATTTATGGAAAAATTTATGATGGGGGGATGGGACGTTATCATCCCCGGGTGTGGCGGGACTTGAACGTTGCCCGGAGGGGCAACTCTCGCGGCACGCTGGCTCTATGAGGGCTGGGCAACCGTAAATTTGTAATTTTGCCTGTGGTATTGGGGTTTCCACACGTTGTGAGGCGGTATCGACCCGAGGGATGTTTGTTTTCGTCCCCAGGTCGTTGGAGTTGTACATGTGTGGAAGGATTCCTGACCCGAGGGTGTGATCATATCATCCCCGGGTGCGGCCCGGAGCCTCAGACAGTCAGTGACCACCTGATGAGGGTGGGGTTTCCATACCGTGCGGGGCGGTGTCGACTCAGGAAATCGCCGTTTTTGTCCCCGGTTCGTCGGAGTTGTAGAGGTATGGAAGGATTTCTGAACCGGGAATGGGAACATATAATCCCCGGGTTCGGCGGAACTTCGGTGGCTCTTTTCATCACGGATGTTCTAGAAAGAGCCAGCAGCCACTGGCATGGATTTGGGCAACCAATCAGCTGCCAGAATAGTAATAAAGAAATTGTAAGTCAGCAGGTAGGCTGGCTAGATGGTTGCCAGAACTGCATCGGGATTGTGCCACGGCCATGGCTCGGCGCGGCATGGGACCCAGTGTTCTACGGGTTGTGGCACCCAGCCTCCCTACCCATGGGTCAAGGTGGGGCTGAACCGCTCTAGATAGCGCTGCTCAATTACAGACAGACAGACAGACAGAGAGAATAACAGCATTTAATACGCGAGTTGCCCCTGAGGTCCCATCGCATGAGATACTCCCCGTGTCGATACCGGCCGGCATGGTGGTTCTAACGTTTCGGCTCAGAGGTGTACATTACAGCACACACTGTTAATGCGAGTACTATGTACCACACCAGGAACTTACATACTACAACGAGCTGGGCCAGCCATAAAACGGATTTTTGTTGTGAGCTTCTAGCGCCGCCAATTTTGCGAGTTAGACTTAGAAATTTGGCAGAGATGATCCTTACATATTATTGGAGATGCAAAAGAAAACAGTATATGAACTTTTCTCAACTTAAAAACAAAACGACTCGATTTCGCCGAGATATCCGCGAAAACCCAAAAGTACCAAAAAATCTGATTTTTTACCAGATTTCGACGCTAATTTTACATGGCAGTTAAAAAAATCGCCATTTCCGATCAAAGCTGAAATTTGTAGACAATGCTTGAGACACAAGGAGACGATCGATGCAAGTTGCATTGCCCAATTCATCACCCATGAAGAGATACAACAAAAAAACGATTATATACTGAAAACAAGTAATTACGAAAACGGCAGTTTTACTGCGATGCCCCGCTCAATTTTTCACTTTTCGAACCGGTTTTTTCACCACGTATTTGAAACACACATGCGAATGTACTCCGTGTCATCCCTTTTTTTTCTTTTTTTTTTCGGACTAGTTATGACCACTTTTTCATTTTACGGATCGTTGGATCGGTCATATATCCTGAAGAAAAACAAAAACAAAAAAGGGATGACATCGAAAAGGTTGATTGATACTTAAGGAACACCGTGTCAAAAACTCACGTCAAAACACGCATTATTGAGCGGGGCATAGCCGATTGACTGTTCTAGCAGAGTCTGGGCTGGCCCAGCTCGTATGAGCAACGCAAAGCTAGCGCCACGGGCGGAGCCGTGGCTGTACCGCGAGTAGTATTAAATGTTGCTATTATGTCTGCATCTCTCTGTCTGTAATTGAGCAGCGCTATCCAGAGCGGTTCAGCCCCACCTTGCCCCCTGGGTAGGGGGGCTGGGTTCCACAACCGGCAGAGCACCTGGTCCCATGCCGCGCCGGGCCGTGGCCGTGGCGCAATCCCGACGCAGTTCTGGCAGCCATCTAGCCAGCCTACCTGCTGACTTACAATTTTTGAATTACTATTCCGGCAGCTGATTGGTTGCCCAAATCCATGCCAGTGGCTGCTGGCTCTTTCTAGAACATCGGGGCTGAAAATTAGGGTTGGGTATCGAAACTACAGTAGAAAAGTTTCGGTACTATAACCGCAAAAAAAGACGATAAACGATAACGATAACGATCATAGAGGCGAAAACCGACGCACACAGTTCACAACCCACCCGCCATCTGGGTGATTTGTCGTCTTCCGTCATCACTACATACAGCAGTATACAGAAACGGTATATATCTATTATATATAGCTCGTTTGATGCCCAAAAACAATACTTTAATCAAGTGATCTTTGATGCCCAATTTATCATAGCAACCTAGAGTGGAGCAAATGCAAAAAAGGAAACATCTCCCACACACATTCAAAACGCACGCTTCTCCCTACGCCGGCATACCCGGCACCGTCTTCTCACGTCGCAGGTAGGCATACTGAAGTACAACTCGTATGTACGTGCGCCGTGCTTGTCATCGTGGCCATAGCGATTCGCGGCTGCTTTACGTACGTACGAGTATTGCAGCAGTGCGGTTGCTACTTTTAATCCTTGCTGAGATTGTATCGTTCATCCTCGCTCTTGTCGTACTCGTATCATATGATACGTACGTCGCCTTCTGTCACCGTGCGCGACGAAAGCACCACTGCTTTAGAAACGGACGGCGTTTCTGAAGGCCCCTAAACAACACCCCCTCCTCCTCTCCCCATAAATATATGATATATTTACAGGTTGGGTTGGCGTCGGTTGGCAACGACGCTGTAAAACACGCCACTCGCTGCGTGAGCTAGACAACCAGGGTGCCGTTTTTTTTTGTTTTTTTTTTTGGCGGTCACCAAAGCTGGCGGTCGAGTAGATCATTTGTGCGGGGTGGAGAACCTTTGTTCCGCACAAGGGGAATGGTCGTATCACGTAGTGTTAATATGGTAAGGCGTCCGCGAGGCAGTTACATAGTAAAACCCATTGCTGTCTCCGGAAGTGGCCACACCAGAAATTAAATTAACTCATTGAAGCTGTCGTCCATATGCAAGTCCGCCTCAGAGGCGGTTCTTAGCAGGATGCAGCTCACCCTCCATGCGACTCGCCCAATACCTCACGGCGTTTCGCGCTTGGTGCAAGCAATGTCTGCCTGGTTGGTGAAAACCCAACGCGCTCCGTCCCGGCATTGTAGGGATGCGAGGGTCTATGGTCATATGACTACGGCCGTGCACAACATGAGTACACCCCCCCCTCCTCCTCTGCTCGTGTTGAGTGCCGTCCCGAGTTCGCGAATCTTGGTCATGTTGCATGGCCTACGTACCAGGTACCAGGGATGGTCCTGGGGAAAACAAGCATACATATATAGCCCATGCAGCACAATTTGTACTATTTCCCTCCAGTGCCCAGGTACGCGTGTCTCCTGTGCCAGGGTTGTGTTCAATACGGAAAGTACCTCTAAAAGTCTCGTTTGGAGGCGCAGAGGGTAGAATTCCCCCCCCCCCCCCCCCCCCCCGACAATATTTCGCCTCTTTATAGTCGATAGACCGTAAAAGCATCTTTCGTTTCGCCAGGTGCACATAATTCGGGGGTAAAATATTATGATGGGAAACGACGGGTTCATGAATTTGCGAGGTACGTATTTTTTCCGATAAAAACAGTAATTAAAATCACGAAGTGCACGAAGTGAGACGTGGAAGTGTGGAGGGCGTAAGCTTTATTTTGACCCATCCGCCAAAGGATAAAAAAAAAAAAAAAAAAAAAAAAATTGACTGATATCGGCAAAAACTCGAGCCTGGGATGCCATTTAGTATCGTTTCGATACGGAGATCACACTTTTTAAGATTTCAAATTAAAAGGCGGGAAACGATTGCTCTGGTCTTGGCCCAGGTCCGTTTTCTTTCGTTTTTCCCATATTGACAAAAGTTCGCGATAAAATCAAGGTTTTGTCTAAAATAACACATTTTTTAGCTGATTTTGCCAGATTTGGGGGTGCATCTTCTCGATTATTTCACTACTTACTTGATTTTAGTGAAAGAAAAAAATCAAAATGAGATATGCGGTTCCCTCGGCCCTGGCGATCATGGCCGTCGTCTGATTATTTTCCAGTTCGCAGTATTTCCAAAGTTATTGGTCGAAAACAAAACGTACATGTTG
This sequence comes from Saccharina japonica, assembly GCA_008828725.1. NCBI lineage: Eukaryota > Phaeophyceae > Laminariales > Laminariaceae > Saccharina > Saccharina japonica. Next base: position 16,413 of record MEHQ01004176.1, on the reverse strand, counting down.
TCCTGCACGGACTATACGTATCCCACCCCATACCGGGTACCAGGTAGCAGGTACCAGAGAGCACCAACAACCATCCTCAAGTCAAGCACCGCCACTAACACCACCACCAACACCACCACCACCAGCTGACCAGCAGCAGCAGCAGACACTTGTCGATGGTGGTGATGGTGGTGGTAGTTGTGTTTCCTGGTTTTAGTTCTACAACAAATCTCGATCGCTCTCCAATGGCAAGAAATATACCATTTTTCAGATTTGACATCGATCTACCTGCTGTACAAATCCAACGACTGCTTCATGAAATCTAAACGAGGTGCATTCGTTCTGAGGGCTCCGACTCACTCTAGGGCCACAGTGTTCAAACACAGCACTCCATTCCCCATGCGATAGCATCGAAGCGATTGTACGGTGCGTACTGCTGTTGTTGTGGATGGGTACACCACACCTCGTACGAGCGCACCGCATAACCACAGGTATCTGTCGCCCTTTGCCTTGTCGATCATCAGCAGTCTCGCAAGCGATTTTTTATGCGTACGAAAAACGATTTTGCACAGGATATAATGACGGTTTCGTGTTCCTGTTCACGAAAACAAAAAAAAACATTTGGCAGCGAAAAATTAAATAAACTTATTATAAATAAGTCAGCTTGAAATTTTGTCGAATGCGGCGCGATAACGTGATACTTCGAAGTATCTGGTACCAGGTATCATACCAGGCTAAACGGTGCCGCGAGACACCATAGCTCTTCGACGACACATGACGTTCAGAGCGATGCTCAGGTGACATGCTCACGACATTCTCGCGAGCCTGCATCATGCTGTCTGTGCACGTACGTGCGTACATACAATGTGCCTCCTGTATATACGTACGTACGAAAAATGTGTTTACGTAGGCAGCAGTACGTATTTCTATGATATGTACGTAGTACGACTACACTGCTGCCGTACGAATACCCGGGGAAACGGTCAGCGCATCCCTGTATTCCGGGGAACACAACCCCAGGGGGAGAGAGGATAATATGTCACCCCCTAGCAAAATATGAGCTGCTGTCTGTGCACGTATTTGAAAAATACGTACGCATCTACGGACGTACATATCAACTAACTGCTGTATTTACTACCATGGTACAGTACAGTGTGTACGTGCGTTCAATGTGTCTACTGTACGACGTACGTACACATTCAGCAATCAATCAATGCTGCAGAGTAGTATTTGTGCCCTTTTCTATTGTTCACGAAAAAATCGGCATGCAAGCATGCACGAGGCAAATGATCTCGATCATCAGCACAGCCACAGTCTCGCGAGCGATTTCGCAAGCCCCTTTCGCGATGACCGCGAGACAACCGACAACAACAAACAACGTGCTTTCAGGAAGCAGCCAGCCCCCCGCAATGATTCGGAGTCAATCCCCATCGTTTCTGTTTTCTTCACCATTTGTACTCCTATTAAGAACCTTCGCCGTCAATTTGATTCCTATTCATTCCTATTCTATTTATTTTGACCCTCTCTATCATCTCCATTACTACTTGCTTCAATCTGGCCCTACCGCCGTGGGGGCGGGAGGGCCTGTTATTCCCTAGTGTGCACCAGGTATATATTTTACGTATTCGCGTCTCCAATCTTAACGTCTGATTTTTTTAAGGTTTAAGTCCGTGCTGCGGCGTACACGGCGATGCGTGATGATGATCGTGCGGTCCATGTACGCATTTTACCTGGCATTCGCGAGACAAAGAAAGACACAGATCAAGGAGCCATGAGCCACGCCCATTTTGTTCATTAATACTCAAAATAGACCACGACGCCACACATCGCGCATTGCAATATCCAGCACATCCTTTATTCCATACTATTTCTACTATACAGAAGGTACTACTGTAGCTATGATACAAGGTGTACGCCAGCTGTGCATTCCATGATATCATACAACGAACACCAACTAAATACTAAATACCCCAACAGGTATACCAGCACCAATCAATGCTATCTGTACAAATCAACCAGGTAATAAATCCCAGGCACGAGTAGCAGGTACTATATTTTACGTCCCCAAACACCCCTGCCGTGACACAAAATTACTTGTCCTTCCTGCCGAGCGACTCCTGCGAGAGTCCGCTCGACCATGCCAATCCGTGGGAAGCGTTAAAAAAAACAAGGACATCGAGAAGGACGCTTCCTTGGGTCGAGATAGAAGAGGCGCGGCGTCCAGACTTACGGTCGTCCGTTCGCCTTGGGACGGCAGGTGCGCAGGTCTACAACCTCCTCGCCGTCCTCTTCGTCGTGGTCGCCGCCTCCTTCAACAACTCCCTCGGCCACGGGGTTGCTCACCGTCCCCTCTGGAGCATTGGGCATAACTTGTCGAGGTGGCAACGTGCTCCCTACGCGCTGCTAGTTGTGGTGGGGTGTGCGGTGTGGGGTGTGGGGTGCTCCTGCTATCTGGCGTTGTGTCCCCTGGCCCCTTGGCAGGCGTTTCGCTTTTTATCGTTTTTATCGTATCGTTATCGAATTATCGTTTATCGTTATCGTTACCGAAATACCGAACAATTTTCGTTACGGTACTATCGTATCGTTGCCGAACGATAGTACCGAAATTTTCGATACGATATCCAACCCTACTGAAAATAGCCACCGAGGTTCCGGTAAACCCGGGGAGGATAGGCTCCCATCCCCGGATCATAAATCCTTCCATATCTCTACAACTCCGAACAACCGGGGACAAAAACGGCGATTCCCTGGGTCGACACTACCCCGCACAACATGGAAACGTCACCCCCATGAGTTGGTCACTGATTGACTGAGGCTCAGGGAGCCAGCGGCACCCGGGGATGATATGATCCCATCCCCGGGTCAGAAATACTTCCACACAATGCACAATTCCACCAACCCGGGGACGCAAACAGACATTCCCCGGGTCGATTCCGCCTCACAAGGTGTGGAAACCCCAATACCACGGGCAAATTTACAATTTTACGGTTGCCTGGCCCTCATAACGCCAGCGTGCCGCGAGAGTTGCCCCCCGGGGCAACGTCGAAGTCTCGCCGCACCCGGAGATGATAACGTATCATCCCCGGGTCAGAAATCCTTCCATACATCTCCAACTCCAACAACCCGGGGACGAAAACGGACATCCCCAGGTGGATACCGTCCCGCAAGGTGTGGAAACCCCACCACCACTGGCTGATTGCTGATTAAGCTGGAGCGCTGGAGTTCATAGAGCCAGCACGGAGCGAGGGTTGCCCCTCGGGGCAACACCGAGGTCTCGCCGCATCCGGGGATGATATGGTCCCATCCCCGGGTCAGAAATACTTTTATGCATGTACAACTCCAACAATCCGGGGACGAAAAAGGACATCCCCCGGATCGATACCGCCCCGCAAGGCGTGGACACCCCACCACCACTGGCTGGTTGCTGATCTGGCTGGGGCGCTGCAGTTCATACTAGGGTTGCCCCCCGGGGCAACAGCGAGGTCACGCCGCACCCGAGGATGGTATGATCCCATCCCCAGGTCATGAATTTTTTCAATCATTTACAACTTCAACGACCCGGGGACGCAAACGGACATCCCGTGGATCGATACCGCCTCACAAGGTGTTGAAACCCCGATACCACGGGCTATTTTACGGTTGCCTGACCCTCATAGAGCCAGCGTGCGGCGAAAGTTGCCCCTCGGGGCAACGTCAAAGTCCCACCGCACCCGGAGATGATAACGTCCCATCCCCGGGTTAGAAATCCTTCCATATATGTACAACTTTAACAACCCGGGGACGAAAATGACATTCCCGGGCTCGATACCGCCCCGCAAGGTGTGGAAACCCCACCACCACTGGCTGATTGCTGATTTGGCTGGGGTGCTGGAGCCGAGAGCCAGCACGCAGCGAGAGTTGCCCCTGGGGGCAACGGGGAGGTCCCGCCGCACCAGGGGGTTATATCATCCCACCCCCGGGTCAGAAGTCTATCCATACATTTACCACATCAACGACCCGGGGACGCAACCAAACACCCTCCGGATCGATAACGCCCCACAAGATGTAGAAACCCCAACCCCACGGGCTAATTTACGGTTGCCTGGCCCTCATAGAGCCAACGTGCGGCGAGAGGTGCCCTCCGAAGTCCTTCCATACAGTTACAACTTCAACAACCCGGGGACGAAAACGGATATATCCCCGAGGTCGATACCGGCCCACAAGGTGCGGACACCCCAACGCCACGAGCTGATTTACGGTTGGCCTGCTCTCATGGAGCCAGCGCGCGGCGCGAGTTGCCCTCCGGGGCAACAGCGAGGTTTCACCGCACCCGGGGATTTATAAGGTCGCATCCCGGATCATAATTCCTTGCGGACATGTACAGCTTCAATAACCCGAGGACGAAAACAGACGCCCCCCGGGTCGATACCGCCCCGCTTGGTGGTTGTTATCTTCCGGTTCAGAGTGGTACATCACAGCACACCGTTAATGCGCGTACTATGTACCACACCAAGAACTTACACAGTACTATGGGCAACGCAAAGCTAGCACCACGGGCGCAGCCGTGGCTGTACCGCTAGTATAGATGAAACAAGTAACCGAGTGAAAGCACGAACAAAGTCAGGCGCCTTTACCGGTCATATCCCACAAATAGTACCAGATAAAGCATCCCATATAGTATGATTTCTTGCTGGTTTCACGTGTTTTTGTGTGTTTTTTTCAATTAAATCACGAAAAGCCGCCGACCCAACCCAACCCTAACCCCAACCCTGGTCCAGGCTAAGGCTCGACCCGTGCGTGACCTCGCCGCGCTTTTTGGACAATCAGGAAAAAACGTGCGGACCACCCTAAAAACCGTAATATGTTCGGTTCTTTATCTGGTACTATTCCTTGGTCAAGAGAACGGGCAAAGGCTACAAAGAGGCCTTGCAAACCCGCACAAATAAAACTCCCGAGGCTACGAGAGATTCGGCGTCGTGGCAGCGAGGGCGTGACAGGGCAAATCAGAGAGTAGCTGAACGCCTGTGCCCCATAACCGTAGGTTGGCCGTGCTTTGCACTCTTGTCTAAACCTATAGACGATTTTAAGTACGTTTACGAAACTACCAGATATTTCTTGTCTTCCGCAAGAAGTGAAAACGAACCTCTTTATTGTTAAGCCAATCATGCGTGTTCCTTGTCCATGGCACGCGGGGTCTCGTCGCTGTGCACTTCGTTAGCTTACTGTACGATCACAAATTATACAAATGAGACGATAACCGTGGTCTGTATTGGTGTTACCCGCATAAGTCACTGGTGGGTGGTGAATTATTTTGCGAGTGGCACTGACTGTTATTGTCATACCACGCAGCCACAGACGGGTTCCTTGCCGGAGGCTCGTTGCTATTCCAGCTAGTGTTGCACACATTATTTTCGAAAGTATACCGACGTTGGGGTTGCTGCATGACTGCATTAAACCATCAATGCCGCCGTTGAGATGGCGCCTCGTGTTTACCCTCACCGAGCCTTTCTGTTTGCTCACCCGATTCGGTTCTCGTCCGCAATGATCGTTCATTCTATAAAAGGATGCCGGAATCTACCTGGCGTCACCGTACACCGCGGCGGCTTCTGCTGTCACCGGCTTCGTGACTGACCCTCGCGAGGTGTTCGACTTCGACAAGGGAAGGCGTTGGGCAGTGGACGACCTTTTGACGGAGTAGGGCCTGTCAAAATGTTTCAAGTTGGGCTAGATGGCGTTGTGAGCGTCGAGTATTGGCTGCCGCGCAGCCCTCGTCCGCTCAAGGTGGAGCATCGTTTGCGCGGGTTGGAATATATTTTGCGGCCTGGTCGTCACGCTGGGGTTCAAGAGTTTCACCTCTCGTACTTGGCTTCTTGTTCTTTATCGCGTCCGTCGTTTTCTGCTGCCGGGTGGATCGTGTTCTGCAAAAGCTGATTGGACACCAGGCAGCTTTCTTTGGTGAATGCATGTCGTGTTGAGCAAACGGTACTTGTTGACCGTCACTGTTGGTCACATGGAACAAGTCGTACTTGTTGCCTTTATCGATTGTCACTATTTGGAATGGGCACGGGAACCGCATCGCGCTACGTATGGTTTTTCGTTTTTTTCGTTTTTTCGTTCCGGCGAAGCACGGAGGCGCAGCCATGTGGTCGAAACGTACTCGAGGGTTACTTGACCGCCTTTCGAATGAACTTGTCGTTTGCGGTTTTCGTTGTCAGGTTGCTACTACTGTACACGCAAATGCTGAGAAGCCATCATTTTGTTTGATAACCAAGCGGTCAGTCCCTTAGGGTGTACTGCAAGAGCGTGCTTAGTGTCTTGATGTGCGTAGTTATCTAGTGTCGAACGGGTAGAAGGTTGCTCACCGGTGGTGTCATGGTTGGCCTGCTTCGTTTGTTACGCGTTACCTACTGCTGGCGGTGCCGTAAATGTCTTTGCTTTGCTCAAAATGTGTGGGCATGTGCTACGAAGCAGTGTGTCGTCGCGGGGTTGGACCAGCAAAGCGTGAATGGCTGTGTGAAAATAACTCACTCATGACAAGAAAAATGGCACGCAGTCGACTTGTTTTGCAGTTTTGTCTGTGAAATCGGCCGTGGGTCATTCTGATGTGTGTTTCGGTGGCGAGAGCTACCGTTGGAAAATTGGTGCGTGGTGCTGGTATCGACCGTAAGGTGGCGTGGCTGTGAAAACTCCTTCAACGGTTGTCCCGTTATTCAGGGCCACGCAGTTATTGAGGTAACTACAAGTAGAAGATATATGTCAACACAAGGGGTACGCGACAGTGACTTGCGGCAAGCGGGCTGGTCAACTCGCCAGTTAGACTGGGGGCCTAGGGCGTAGACCTGCGCCCACTCTAGCGTATAGGATACTATCTTGGGTTCCCCCAGTTTACTGAGGTCTCCGGAAGGAAATATGTTTCCTTCGCTGTCCGATGGACTTGTCCCCATTATCCCAGGTGTCACATGTGGCCATTCGGCTCTTTCGCCAAGGTCGAAAATATTTCGACCTTCCGGAAGGTCTATACTTGATCAGGTTGCCCCCTGATTTATCTATGTTTCCGGAAAGGTCGTAATCATCGCAACCTTCCCGAGGTCAGTGCCTTAGCCAAGGTCGGACCTAGCGTCATGGCTACGGTTAGCGGGGTCTGGACCTTAGCAATGTTGGTACCCTGGAGATGACTACAATAAGCGGGGTTGGTACCCTAAAGGTTGTCAACCGTATCGATGTTGCTTTTCATATACCCGGTGGCATTGGCGTTGTTTTAACCGTTACAACGAATTTAAGGACTGCGCCTCTTCGGTATTAACAGGAGATACTCGAGGTAATACTGCTTCATGCATTATTTTTTTTCTCAACCCACGAAGACAATACCCACGAAAAAAAGATTTGCGTTCCGTAACCAATATAATACCAGATGGATCATAGGCTAATGTATTCTCCGGTGCTCGGACCGGAGACTCAGAAAGCATAATCCCAAAAGTGATGCCCGATTTCCACAAGTGTAACTTGTGGTCTCTGGAACGGATTCAATATATTTGTCTGTCTGTCTGTCTGTCTGTCCGATGAGTCTCAGTCTGGGGTACCCCACGGCCAAATTTATTTCTAAACTGCTACACCCGTGCCGCAGGCAACAGGTCGGTAGCCCTCAAGGAGGCGATCGTCATGGTCCAAACCATACCTAATGGGGTGCCCTGTGTGTGAAGTAGTCAGGGTTGGCTGCCAGTATCCGCGAGCCGAGCAGCAGCAGTCGCGGGTCGGCGGGTCTAGCAGCAGCCCGAGGCCGGTGTCTAATCTCAAGTGGAATCGGATTAATGAAATTCATGTTTGGGCAGGTCCAGCTGGACCGGAGAATATGTGTCTCAGCCTGCCCAAGTGCATATTTTTGGAAAATCCGGTTTTCACCGTGGTCTGCCGTGGTCGGAAGGTGTAAAATTGGGGTTCCACAATTATGTCACGTCAAGCAAGACAAACTTACGCTGTCAAGGGTATAGGGCCGAGTGTTTAACATTGTGCTTGTATCGCAATCGAATGAGTATCATTCGCGTTGCTAGTCTCCAGTCTTGAAAAAAAATGCAAGTACTCGTATCTGTCCGGCGTTTTTCCTGCGGGCTCAGGGGTAGTTCCTCGTTGTGTTCAATGTTGCACAAATGCTCCGAGTACCTTGGAGTAAATTAAGGAGTATAGCATTGGAGATAAAATATCTCAGGTGCTTCGTGTACTCGGAGTATTTCGGGGTTCGATACTCCGGGATACTGCTCGTACTCGGAGTATTTCGGGTATGAACACTCTCGATATTTCGTGTCCTTGGAGTATGTCGGGTTTTTGGGGCTTCAGTACTGCTCATACTCCAAGTACTCCGAGTATTCAGACGGCCAGTGCTCTAACTCGGAGTACGAAATGTACTTGAACTGGGAGTATACTCGGAGTGTGAAGTACGTTAGGAGCATCTTTGCATCATTAACAAGACTCTCGGCCGTCATTGCTCCCAGGTTCTGGGGGCATGTGACTGGCGTTTATAGCATTTCAAAATTCACCGATGCTCCCATTACCTCGGAGTATAGTTAGAGTTTTCTCGGGAAAAAATGCTTCAGGTACTTTGTGTACTCGCAGTATTTCGGTGTCCAATCCTCTCGATTTCTCGGAGTACTCCGAGCAATTTACATGTTTTTACTCCGAGTACTACTGCTTGTATTCGAGTATAAGTACTGCTCATCCTCCCAGTATACTCGGAGTATTTGGGCCTTCAGTACTGCTTATACTCCAAGTACTCCGAGTATTTAGGCCACCAGTACTCTGATACAGCAGTATAGAAACAACCGTAAAATAATAAGGCTGCTGCTGCTGTAAAGTCTGTGGGTATATATACGGAGAGGCCAAACTCTGACGACTTGGGCCATCTGATTCTCAAATCGAATTTTTTCCGGTCAGATTTTGCACAATCGGACTGCATTAGATAGGACGGTGCTTTCGTTTTTTGCATCGAAAAATACAAAGCTGAAGCTCGAAATCGAACCGCATACGTAGGAAACGGCCTTTGGTTAGGTCGTTTCCTAATAGCTATTAAGCAGTTCGATTTCAAGCTTCAGATTTTATTCTTCGATCTCAAAAACGAAAGCACCGTCCTATGGCTAATTTTTATGCCGTCGGATTGAGAGGATCGAAAAACTCGTTTTCCGATCCTCTGTAAATTCGACGGGGGGTGTCTGGATGCCTTCCCTATCGTCAATCGGACCGATTTTGCAGTTTTTTGTGCTCTTCCTGGGGGGGTTGATCGAAATTGAAAACTGCTTCGTGTCCTACTCGCGGGTTCTAGGAGGTGCTACGCTGCGAGCAGCAGCAGCAGCAGTAGAGCAGTCAACCCAGCATCGGAGAGGTGTTTAGGCTGCCGCTGGGTGGTGTGACCGTGTGTTTGGAGGGGTGAAGAGAGATGCGGTGAGCTTCAAAAACTTTTTCGATTGAGAAATCCAATCCACGAATCCCGTCGAAAAACTCGAGTTTTTCGACGGGATTTTCGTGGATTGGATTTCTCAATCGAAAAAGTTGGGATCGAAAAAACTCTTTTTTCAACAGATATAAGAAAGCCCGATTGGGTCCCCGATCGGAAACCGGCTTTTTCGATCCACGTTTCCGACTGCACAAGAATTAGCCTATGCAGTCCGATTATACAAAATCTGACCGGAATTGTTTCGATTCGGCCACGACTTGGGTCATCAGATTTTCAAATCGAAAAAGCAGGTCTCTAAATTCAAGATTATCCATGCAGCAAGCAAGCAGCAGCAGCAGCAGCACGATCGATGAGTTGGATGGTGACACAGCACGTTGCTTCGCGCCCGACCGCAGCCGACGATCGGTGCGTCTCTCCGTCGCCAAACTACAGTCGGCTGGCGCGGGCTCGGGCCTAGAGACGAAGGGAAGCGCACTCGGCGCGCGCCTCTTCGTACTCGTAGACTTTACAGCAGCAGCAGCAGCAGCAGCAGATATCAGTCAGTCACGCTCGGCGCTCGATGCTCGTTGGTCATCTCCAGCATGACTGTAGTACTGCAGCAATTTGACTCCTACTGCTGTTCTTGCTGTTGTTGACCATGGCCGAACTACGAACGGCGAGAAGTCCAAGGCACAACGGCACACACACTGCGTACGGCAGATGCATACCGATCCAGAGTCGCCGTTCATTGCTCGTTGCTGTTGCGAGCTGACGAGGCGTGGTACATGGCATGTGGCTCGTACATACCCGCAGCCAAAGATGTCGGGAGACAGGACTTTCAACCCTTGACAGACAGCAGGTTTGCCTTGACATGCCGTGACTGACACCAAACTACTAGGTTTTAGTGTGGTACACTTCCGCCCTACACCCTTGACAGCGCACGTTTTGCCTTGCTTGACATGTCTCCCGACATCTATGCCCGCAGCCGGCCATCACAACCCACCTTCCCCCTGTTCAAACTTCTTCATAGATGTGGAACTCCCAGAGGTCATCATTCAGTGCTCGGCGTGTGTTGCGTGTTGATCTGCTCGGTGCTTGCTGCTGTTCTCGGCGTGTCGCACACACCCCACCTCTGATGCTGATACTCCGCAGAGGCGCATGGTTTGTGCTAGGCTGTCGAGGCGTGCAAAAACTAGCGCGACGCTGCTGCTGTACGCCAAGAACAGGCTTTGAGGGTCGAGCGGACGAGGGGGTACCCGGGGTGTGATCTATGAGGGTCACTTATTCACTTGATTATCTCGGTCACTTTTTGGGGGTCACTTATTCACTCGATTATCTCGACCACTTTTTTCGGAAGCGTGAAAGGGAAGGGGCGGAGGGAGGGATTGAGAGAGGGAGGGACGGAAGGCGGGACAGGGACAGAGCGAGCGAGGGAGGGTGGGAAGGAGGGAGGGAGCGAGAAAGCGAGACTGGGACTGAGGGAAAAGCCTTTTCCACCTGATCACTCCCAGCACAGAAAATTGCGTGACCCCCTCTCTGCCCCTCAGCTCCCTCCTCTCTCCCTCTCAGCACCGTCCTCGAAACAAAGATGTCACCACACAGCACCTTGAACCATTTGATAGACAGCCCCTGGGCTGACACCATTCTACTAGGTTTTAGTTCTCAGTCTGTGACTGGAGTGGTCATTTGGAAATTCAAAACTCGTGACAGATTTCCCGTGGAGACTCAGCAAGCATAATCCCAAAAGCGAAGCCCGATTTTGAAGATAATAGGCGTGACAAAAGTTGCCCCAGTTTTCAAGTTACTCAGCGTGACAGAAAAGTGACCCCCGAAATCAAGTTCTCCGGTCCAGCTGGACCGGAGACTCAGCAAGCAAAATCCCAAAAGCGAAGCCCGATTTTCAAGATAATAGGCGTGACAAAAGTTGCCCCAGTTTTCAAGTTACTCAGCGTGACAGAAAATTGACCCCCCGAAATCAAGTTGATAAGCGTGACAGAAAAGTGACCCCCTGAAACCACACCACGGGTACCCCCTTGTCCCCTCGACCCTCAAAGCTCGTTCTTGGCGCACAGCAGCGGTGTCGCGACAGTTTTTGCACGCCTCGACAGCCAAGCACAGACCATGGTCCTCGGCCGAGTATCGACATCTTGGTGAGCGCACGCCGAGCACAGCAGCACGCTCGCCGAGCACCCCTCCAGCAGTCCCTGAGAAAAATCTGCGACCAATGGGAGTTCCACATTTATTACTACTATTTCCCAGTGAGTATCACTGGGACTTCTGTAAGCATTAACGAAAACGAGCCCGTCCGTCAGTGAGCACGTACCTATCAAACGTTATGCCGCCAAAATTCCCAACTTTTTCCAGCTCCCGACAGCGGGCAGTTACGCACTCTGCGACACCGACCACCGGTAGCCCTTACCTAGTCGCTCGCCCTGAGCCAAACCCCGTATCGTAAGGGGCTGTCTGTGTTGAGCTGTCAGATTCCACTGGCAGCGCTATTTTCTGTTTTATTTCTCGTTTTCCAGCGAGGAAATCGCAAAGCATATCCTTTTATAGCTCCTGCTCTACATATCTTGTACACGCCACACACACTACTACGGCCCACTGCCCACGGAGGCGCTCCGAAGACTGGAGTTCACACGCGGCATGCTGGATAGGAGCCCTCACGGAGAGTCGCTCGGCGCGTAGTAGCTCAGTAGCTCGGCACGGTGGGTACACTGTATTTGTCCGGTTTTATCTCTACTTCTATCCCGAATCTGAGCCCGGCAATTGTCATTGTAGCGTGTTTCTTATCAGTAGCTCGGCACGGTGGGTACACTGTCTTTGTCCGGTTTTATCTCCACTTCTACTCCGAATGTCACCCGGCAATTGTCATTATAGCGTGTTTCTTATTTCTTATTTGGTGTCCTGTATCAGAGAACACGCGAGGTTGGACACGCGAGAGTGGACATAGCTACGGCGGGGAAGCGTTCCGGTTGCATCTATCTGTGTCAATCAGTAGAATGCAGCACCTAATAATGTCTATAATGTTCCGGCCCGTTTCTATTGCTGCAGCCCTCACGAGATCGCTCGAGTCCTATCGGAGTCGCTCATATCTCTTTTATAGCTCCTGCTCTACATCTCTTTGACAATGGACACAACCCGGGAGTTCTATCTCTACTTCTACTCCGAATCTCAGCCCGGCAATTGTCATTATAGCGTGTAAACCGGGAGTTCTATCTCTACTTCTACTCCGAATCTCAGCCCGGCAATTGTCATTATAGCGTGTTTCTTATTCCTTATTTGGTGTCCTGTATCAGATAACACAGTTGGACACGCGAGAGTGGACATAGCTACGGCGGGGAAGCGCTCCGGTTGCATCTATCTGTGCCTGAAGCCCTCGCGGAGTAGCTCAGTAGCTCGGCACGGTGGGTACACTGTCTTTGTCCGGTTTTATCTCTACTTCTACTCCGAATCTCAGCCCGGCAATTGTCATTATAGCGTGTTTCTTATTTCTCTTTTGGTGTCCTGTAAAAGAGAACACGCCGCTATTTATATTTGACGGCCTTGACCGGTACGGAGTGGGTTAGTCGTGGGCTGAGTCTATGTCGAGATCGAAGGTCAATCGTCGCATGCCTGTCGCGTGAGTGATGCCATTTTGAAATCTACAATAGACCAAAAAGCGGGATAACCTCTACATTGTTGAACCGTTATCAATTGATTCGTCGAAACGTAACTACGGTACTCGTCGTCTCGTCGTACATACATACGACGCATTCGAGTACCAGAAGAAAAAAGACGATTGGGGACTCGTGTATCAGCTCTATGATGGCGTGCTACACCATCAATCAGTATTCCATACCCCCTAGACTACGGATCGCAATGATACCTTCGAGGCCGCTATGTACATTTGCCGGCCTTGACCGGTATGACGTGGGTTAATCGTGGGCTGATTCTATGTCGAGATCGAAGGTCAATCGTCGCATGCCTGTCGCGTGAGTGATGCCGCGGGTGTGTGTGCTGTACGGGGATGTGGAGTCCTGGTACCTCGTATCTCTCGCCGATGTGGCTACTGAAGCAGCTCTGAGTGAAAAAGGTGGAAGATACGTACTCATACATCAGAAATGCATACAACATGATATTCGTGAAACGAAGAACAAAACTTTTGGAGAAGAATAAGAGTTTCAGGGCATAGGAAAAACCCGAAAAAGAGGAGACACGAGCCCAAAAGAGGAGAGGATTGGTATAAATTGGTGGACATACACAAATGACTCGACGGTGTACGTACGACGGGGATGTGGAGTCCTGGTACCTCGTATCTCTCGCTTATGTGGCTACTGAAGCAGCTCTGAGTGAAAGGTGGAAGATGACAAATAGATGGCTCGATGGTGTACGTACGACGGGGGTGTGATATCACGTACGTACGTAGTTGGTACCAATACGTATCATACCAAAAATATACCAGGTACGACAATTTCTCAAGTTAGACATCGATCGACAAACCCAACGACTGCGTCACGAAATTCGAACGGATAGCGCCGGTTAGAGGCTCCGACCGACCCTAGTGCCACAGTTCTCACGCCCCGGTCGATGATATGTGCAGGGCGCTGACCAGGCGTCCGATCAAAATGCATTTGGCAGCTGATGTGCTCAAAACAGACGACAAAAAATCTCCGATCGCAAGAAATGGACAATTTTTGAAGGTTTGGACGAAGAACGCAGGACGCCACAAGCAACCGCTCGCCCCCTAGACTACGGATCGCAATGATACCTTCGAGGCCGCTACATGTATATTTGCCGGCCTTGCCCGGTACGAAGTGGGTTAGTCGTGGGCTGAGTCTATGTCGAGATCGAAGGTCAATCGTCGCATGCCTGTCGTGTGAGTGATGCCGCGGGTGTGTGTGCTGTGGGGGGCTTCTGGTGTGCGGGGTGATATCGCCCATCGAACTGGAATTTTCTAAGAAGTTTCCAAATCGCACTAAAAAAAGTGCATGCAAAATATCGCACTCAAAATATCACTTGATAATCGATTTCACTTTTTCACTTGATAATCGATTTCACGAAATGGCTTGATAATCTATTTCACTTTTTTTTAGTGGAATTTTAAAGCCGCGGTGGATTACCTAAGAGTAAACTCTTAGGAACTGTNAGAGTACTGGCGGCCTGACTACTCGGAGTACTTGGAGTATGAGCAGTACTGAAGCCCCAAATACTTGGAGTACAAGGAGTACCCGCAGTATCGGACCCCGAAATACTCCGAGTACAAGCAGTATCGAGAGTGTTCATACCCGAAATACTCCGAGTACGAGCAGTATCCCGGAGTACGGTATTGAACCCCGAAATACTTTGAGTACACGAAGTACCTGAAGTGTTATATCTCCAATATACTCCTTACTTTATTTACTCCAAGGCACTCGGAGCATCATTTTTCTGTGCAACAATGCACACCCCGCACGAATACGAATAGTTTTGACGAATATTCGTGAAAACTATCCGTCGAATAGGTAGCATTCGTCCACGGACGAATATTCGCCCGACGTTTTGGGAGAGACTACTCGTCCAAGGACGAATATTCGCCCCACGTTTTCGAGATACCATTCGTCCACGGACGAATATTCGCCCCACGTTTTAGAGATACTATTCGTCCACGGACGAATATTCGCCCCACGTTTTAGAGATACTATTCGTCCACGGACGAATATTCGCCCCACGTTTTAGAGATACTATTCGTCCACGGACGAATATTCGCCCCACGTTTTCGAGATACTATTCGTCCATGGACGAATAATCGCCCCTTGTTTTTGAGGGGGTATTCGTCAAGCTCCAACGAATGATTCGCCTAGGTCAGACGAATACTTTCTGTACGAATGCTGAAATACCTGTGTGGTGAGCACAAAGTAGAAAAAAAAAAGAAAAAACATGAAAGCTGCGGGGCTCGAACTTACCTTCTCCACTCAATTCAGAGTTGCACACATCATTTTTCATACAACCCTGCCCCCAAATATAAGGTTTTAGTGTTGGGTCCTCGCCTGGTTTTTAGCATCGTTGTGAGAAAGACGAAATTGAAAAAAAAACTACAAGTAACTATTTGCGCAAAACGAGCACTGGCATACCTGCTATTATTTATTTGTGGTGTTGACAGTAGTTACTATTTACATTACTATATTATAGGATTGTCTATCGCCCACGTTTTTGAGAGGGTATTCGTTCGATCCACGGACGAATACCCGCGAAAAACATCCGTCGAATAGGTAGCATTCGCCCACGGACGAATATTAGTCCACGTTTTTGAGATACTATTCGTCCACGGACGAATATTCGCCCCACGTTTTCGAGATAGTATTCGTCGACGGACGAATATTCGCCCCACGTTTTCCACGTTTTCGAGATAGATACTATTCGTGCACGGACGAATATTCGCCCCCACGTTTTCGAGAAAGCATTCGTCCATGGACGAATATTTGCCTCACGTTTTTCAGAGACTATTCATCCACAGACGAATATTCGCCCCATAAACCGAACTTGAAGCCAACCAATACGAATACCTATTCGTATTCGTCTTCGTGCGGGGTGTGCAACATTGAAGACAACGAGGAACTACCCCTGAGCCCGCGGGACAAACGCAGGACAAAGACTTGCAATCTTTTTCAGGACTGGGGACTAGCAACTCGAATTATACTCATTCGATTGCGATACTAGCACTTGGACAAAACTCAAACTTGCTCTATAATATTGGCCCTTTCTCGACAACTTATTTTTTAGTAAGACCGGAGACTAGCAACGCGAATGTTACTCATTCGATTGCGATACTAACACAATTCTCCGGTCCAGCTGGACCGGAGACTCAGCAAGCATGATCCCAAAAGTGAAGACCGATTTTGAAGATAATAGGCGTGACAAAAGTTGCCCCAGTTTTCAAGTTACTCGGCGTGACAGAAAAGTGACCCCTCAAATCACACCACGGGTACCCCCTTGTCCGCTCGACCCTCAAAGCTCGTTCTGGGCGTACAGCAGCGGCGTCGGGACAGTTTTTGCACGCCTCGACAGCCAAGCAC
>MEHQ01002961.1:338531-385924 GCA_008828725.1 Saccharina japonica | reverse complement strand
GTGCTACTGTCGCTCTCTCGGGCGACCTCTGGTTGTCCTCAACCACGCCGTCCTCCCTTGCTTGTGAACGCTGAGCGTGCCTTGCAATTTTTCTGGTGGAAATTGAAATATTGTTTCGCCAGATTTATGCAACCCGCTGCTCGAGCCATCACCAGCGGCCGGTGCAGCTGTTCGTCCTCCGCGAGCGAGAGCTCCGGGGCTGACGCTCAGCATACCCGCCCAGGTGGTCTGCCTTCCAGGCACATCCACCTACTCACTCTGTTAATACAGCAGTACCACGCCCACGTACTCTTTCGGATCGTACAGCAGCGATACTCAAATATCACTTGCTCGAAGTACGGAAAAATCTGTACGCTCCATCAGCTCCGATGTGCTTACTACTTACTCACAGTAGTATAGCAACCTCCGTGAGTGCTTGCACTCGGCGATTTGCTGCTGCAGATCTGTGCAGATAGATCAGCTCTTTACGACTGAGTTTGAGCTCTGCTCTCTCTCGTCTTTGGCCTCGCGATGCAGCTCACTGGCCCGCTAACGATTGCTTGCAATCGTGATGCTCCAGTCGCTTTCCGTGCTGTTGCCTCATTCCTGCTCAACCGAGCTTGGTTGACTGCAATTTTGACGACCGTGCTCAGCTGCCCACTGGTCTCCTGGCGAAGGTTCTTCGCTGGTGGTCCACAGCTCGCCGCTCATGCACCCGTCTTCAGCTGTGGTGGTAGTGACGGCTATATGCCCTCCGAAAGCTGAGTCTCCGGAGTCCACACACCCAGCACCCCTGCCTACATGGCACTATGCCTTGGCTCGTGCATGCGCTCTAGAATGCTGCTGCATTGACTGCCACTACACTGCCCTTCGTCTGATTTTTTTTCACGGACCGGCACTCGATAAACGTACTCGTGCATATCATACTCGTACGAATATACTATTAATATTAATATTAATAAGTGTGTACGTACGTACCAAATTTATGTGTTTCGACGTTTTATCTTCCTCGCCGAAGGTCATTCCTTGACTTTGCCCGGCGGCTCTTCACTCTTCAATGACCAGGCCGCGCTGCACACAGCGCACGGCACGCCCACGCTTAGGTAGCCTGCGCGAGCACGATAATGGTTGCGACGCCCCGTTCATACTTTTTGGCCATCACGCTGTGTATGTGCTGCTATTATTAATAATAGTATGATCCATACTCATACTCGTGCGTACAAGTACGTACGGAACTTGCGAAACTACAGCAGCACTATTTTGCAAGTTTGCAACCATTGACCACTGACGTCGATTCGGTTGACGCTACGTCCCCGTTTTATTTTTCGCGCCCCCACCTCGCCCATTTCGAGTTTCGAGGTACTGCATCCAGCTACAGCTGCTGTGAACCAGCCGGAGGCGCTGACCTAGAGGAGGAGCTGGAGGCGCTGCCCTAAAGGAGGAGCTGGACGATTCCTCTATGTGGCTCTTTTCAAGACCCCCAAGGCAAGTGACGCCCTCCCCCGAAGATGTATTTTCAAGTAAAAAGCTACACCACTTTATCGTATTGATACGTGGTGAGTTTGCCCTTGCTGACCGCGCCCCTCCCCTGTCCTACGACAGCTCACGCGCGACAAGCACAAGTAGACTCGGAAGGTGTTACCCCCCTGTCTTTCAGTGCAACCGCCGATAGAAAGGACGCGGCGCAGCAACCTAAAATATTGCCTTCATGATATCTTGCTTTATCACGGTGTCAAAACAGCCTCGCTGATGGTACATGCTGTCGTGTATGCGAGCGACCCGTCCAGATGGTAATAACGAGGATCTTACCGCTGATAGGACCTCAACCGCCGGCCTCGCCCGCGTTTTTGACGATTTTTCGTTCAGGTAAAAAGGAGCCTGCACGCCGACCCAGGCATGCCGGATGCTTCCAAGGTGCTTCTTCGCTTGAAGAGCAGCTATTTTAGTCACGGAGACGGAAATGCCTCGTTTGATAGGCGTCAGATTTTTGGATTGTCGAATGCGACTCCGTTCTCTGATCTATTTTCGTGCTTTTCGCGTCTTTCGCGTCATACCTTTTATTTAGCGCCTCAGGCTCCGAGCATGTACTTGCTCCTAGCAAGTCGATGATACTGCTAAAGTTTGTCGTAGTTTGATGAATCAGTACCCTGGGCTCGTGCCCACGGTTTATCCGGGTGAATTGGCCATCGTGCCCACCCCCTTTGTGTTTTAATGCCGTATGGTTTTGAACGTTTTGGCTACGAATAAAACTCCCGCGATGAGCGGTGAAAAACTTTTTCTTTTTCTTGCACCCCGTGGCGGGCCTTGTTTTTTTTCAGCCGCATGCAGGCGATCGCTCACAGAGCAGATCCGCCGCCCCGTCGTCCCTCACAGGACACGTGGGTTCGGCTCGAAAGCCTGCCGTGATGAGTGTCGCTCATACCGACCATTATGAATCTGATCCTTTTTTTTCCCCTGTGTCACTGGGACATAGTGTGTCATGTTTGCTGACCCTTACTCTACCAGTGATCCCCTGATCGTGGACACCACGGTATCGACCATACCTTTTTAACACTGTCCTCGATATTTCGTCGATGAAGAGCTGCCTTAACCCCCAGCTCAGCCAACTCGGCGACAATGGTGACGCCTGTCGTCGCTGGCAGCAGCACATGCGCTCTCGCCATCTTCGTGACAACTCTGTTGGCGGCGGAAACACACACTCGTCGCTTTCATCTGACCGTCGTAGAAAATACCTCCCGATGCAATGACACAACAACCGTAGTCGCAATAACTCGCGGAGGCAACACACACGAGCCTTCGCGAAACAACGGGCAAGGTAACTACAACTACGGCTCGTCCACCCAAGACCGCCCGTGTAACCAACAGGGAGGCCATCACGCGCCCCTCTCGCTCGGACAAAATGCCCGACACGCAGGACACGCGCCCCAATCTCTAACTGCTGCGTACCAGTACGCACCAACCCAACAATGGAACACCCCCGGCCCCCGCCTCGGCCGGTGGAACCTCTGGCATAGCTGTGACACAATGCAAACAAGAGTCACAAAGCACACCAGCCAGGGACTTTCCGCCCAGGTAGCGGCTGACCGTCCAATAACGGTACCGCCTTCCTCCCAGTCTCGCATGTAGCACTTTTCGCAGGAAAGCGCGAAACGCCCCCCCCCCCTTTCTTATAGGGATTTTAACGCAGGGCTTGGGCGCGTGTAACGCCCCCCCCCGCCCCTCGCCCCCTCCTATAAATATATGATTTATTTATAGGTTGGGTTGGCGTCGGTTGGCAACGACGCTGTAAAACACGCCAATCGCTGCGTGAGCTAGACAACCAGCGCGCCGTTTTTTGTTCGTTTTTTTGGCGGTCACCAAAGCTGGCGGTCGAGTAGATCATTTGTGCGGGGTGGAGAACCTTTGTTCCGCACAAGGGGAATGGTCGTATCGCGTAGTGTTAGTATGGTAAGGCATCCGCGAGGCAGTTACATAGCAAAACCCATTGCTGTCTCCGGAAGTGGCCACACCAGAAATAAAATTAACTCATTGAAGCTGTCGTCCATATGCAAGTCCGCCTCAGAGGCGGTTCTTAGCAGGATGCAGCTCACCCTCCATGCGACTCGCCCAATACCTCACGGCGCTTCGCGCTTGGTGCAAGCAATGTCTGCCTGGTTGGTGAAAACCCAACGCGCTCCGTCCCGGCATTGTAGGGATGCGAGGGTCTATGGTCATATGACTACGGCCGTGCACGACATGAGTACCCCCCCCCCCCCCTCGCGTACTGTAGACGACTAGGAGGGTCGTAACGCCTGGCTAGTCACACCCATATTTTAAAGAATTGCAGCGCAGGGCCCGGGCGCGTGTAACGCTTCCCGCCCTCGCGTAAACGACAAAAAGTCGTAACGCCTCGCTAGCCTTCCCCCTTTTATAGGCATTTTTACAGCAGGGTTCGGGAGCGTGTAACGCCCCCCCCCCCCTCGCGAAAACGGCATCAACCGCAACGCCTCATTACCCCCCTCCATAGGGATTTTACCGAACGGCCAGGGTGCGTATAACGCTGCCCCCCCCCTCACGTAGGCGATGAAGATCATAACGCCTCATTACTTCCCTCCATATGGGGATTTACCAGGAGATTCGGGCGCGCATGTCGCCGCCTCCCCTCTCAACAACGACGTTTGCTCGTTCGCATGCGTCTCCTACTACTCCATCGCAAGCTTCTGCCGCAACCGGGTTTTGCCCCCCAGTTGTAACGGTTGCCTTGAGGTGCGAGTACCGGAGTCCCCGACGTAAGAGTACCACAGCGGCGCTCCGCTCTGCGTCTGCAAGCAAGAC
This sequence comes from Saccharina japonica, assembly GCA_008828725.1. Taxonomy (NCBI): domain Eukaryota; class Phaeophyceae; order Laminariales; family Laminariaceae; genus Saccharina; species Saccharina japonica. The sequence continues at coordinate 381,631 of MEHQ01002961.1, read as the reverse complement.
CGGTCGGAATCTACCACTTTGCGTCTTTGACGAAGAACGTCTCGATTTCGCTCATTCTGACGCCCCTTCTAGACAGCGTACGGCCACAGATTCTTCCTCGGCCTCTGGTTTTCCACCAGCGGCCCACGAGCCGGTAGGGAACGTATTCCCCTCATAGGGTTCAAACGCAGCTACACCCTTCGCGCATGACCGCGCACCTTTGTTCCGGGCGGGACGCGGTGAGGCATTCTGAACGACCAGATGCCACCCTTCCCCCCGACAGTGCTGACAACACCTTTTTATGTGGAATCACTTCAATTGCCCTCCGCACAGGCGGAGGAACACTCGCTGACCTTGTCAAGGAAGATCGGTCAGGAGCACCCCACTGCCCCCTATAATAATTCGGGACATGCAGTAACGACCCATCTAAGCGAATGCGTCCCCACCTCGGGCCCCCAGATTGGGACCCCTGAGGGACAAGTAGCCCGTCGGGTATCGCCAAAGAAAGACGACCCCTCGCGCTATCTGGGCAGCGTGAAAACGCCCCCCCCCCCCCACTGGCTCACGCCGCGTCTACCGCCGCCGCGTTTGACGCCACCCAGGAATATTGCACCCTCACAATAGTGTTTTTCTGACAGCCCCCCTCTTGCTTATCGCAATGGACCCCATTCACGATTTACCGTAGACGTTACTTCCTAGTTGTGCGCGGAACAATTCTTCGCTGCAGAAAAAAGTCGCCTCTTCGGAACCACGTCGCGCTTCAAAACATCATGCGCGTGTCCGACCTAAAACTATGTAAACGGCACGGACGCGAAGTGCACGATTTTGATGCCGCCGTGTGGGAGCACGAGCATGAAAATATTGTGCTCGTCGGTTCCTACGCAAAGTTCGCCCAAAACCCCGCCATGCAACAACACCTGCTGGGAACCGGTGCCGGCTGCTTGCAGAAGCAAGCCTTTATGATTCCATCTGGGGGATAGGCTATCGTGCGGATCACGACAATGCCCAACCCCCCCCACATGACGCGGCCTCAACCTGTTAGGAAAAGCCCTGCAGCTTGTGCGCCAGCGCCTCCGCGACCGCGCACCACCGCCGTCTCACCACTACTCTACCTCCCCCTGCGAAGCGCCTGCCCGCGCAAGGCTAGGATTTCACTCTTGTGGTAGGCCCCTTCTCTCAACAGCGTATTTCGGCCTGCGACACAACCACCGCTCCCTCCGGCTATTCGACCCACAAGCCAAATGTGCCGTCGGACCACGGTGGCAACGTCTCCTCTGTCACAACCACAACAGGAGGCACTACTCCGGTCGCTCAGACACTCGCCGAGCAAGGAGCTTGCTTGGTCCCTGGTTTAGTCACTATGGACCACTCTTCGTTCACAACGAAAATCAAGATCCACAGCGGCCACGCTTCCAATAAAGTTGGATGCGTCGCCCTCTTGGATACAGGCTCCCCCCCAGACGTTCCTTACTCGCAACACCTGGGAGCACATGGTGCGATCTGGTGCAGCCTCGACCATCTGCGAGACACACCCCCCCCCACGATCATGGCGGTTTTGGAAGCTCCGCACCCTTGCAGTCTTCCGCCACTGTTCACCAGAGCGCTCAGTTACTGCATGAAGACAAAACTACCGCGTCGCTCGCGGTCTGGGCTTATATAAGCCCCCCCGGAGGCCATCCAGCACGATGTCCCTCTTGGACGCGACAGCTGAATGCGGTTCGGCAAGCGCTCTTACCGCACCTTGCCCCCGCGCCCACACGATAATCGCGTTTTCGGTGAGCTCACCTTATCTCACCAAACCTCAACTGGTGCCGTCGCCTTGGTCTCCGACTTCTCGGCCCCTGCGCGGCTACCACCTTCTTTACGCCGGTGCAACGGCATATCGCTCTCACGCGACCACCAGCTCGTCCAAGTTTCCCTGTTTCGCAGCAATGGAACGCCAGCTTTAGCCGGCAACTACCTTGTGGAGATGCTACGCGGTTCCCCCGGTTTCTCCGTAGACGACCACCTCGTTGAAAACGGCCTTCAACAGATCCCGCTAGCCGGCACAATGTAGCTCAAACCCAGCGATCTGCTCGGTACCTCCCCCTGCCCGCTTTTTCGCGTGCCTGTCACATCGGTTTTACACCAGGAAGACAGTGCCTAGACACCGCACCCCAACACCCCCGACGAACCTTACATGGTCGTTCCAGGTCCTGTTACGCCCCCCTCGGCCGGTAATTCTACCCCACCGACCTGCGCTGGCCCCTTCGTTCATCATTTGAACGAAAATCCCCCTCGAGGCGGATCCGAAATCTCTAAGCTTACATCGGCTGACCCTGAGCCGCCCCTTTCTTTACTCGAGCGTTTAAACGCCGGACAACGCGTCAGTTTTCTCCAGGTATGGCACAAACTGCCAGCAGACCTCCGAGAAATCTCGTTTGATTCCCATGGCCCAGGCTGGAACCCTCACGTCATAACCCAGCTGGGAGACGCTCTCACCGAGTTTGTAGATAGTTTTTCCACGTCATCTACCGATTTCGGCTCGTGCTCCCTCCTGCCTATCGAGATCACGGTCCCCTCCGGGGACATCTCGCCCCTATCTCGTGAATCCTATAGCGGCCAACAAATTGATGCTATCTGGGACGAATCTCTCGCGGCCGGTCTCATACAGCACTCCACTTTGCAATACGCGAGCCCTGTGGTCATCATACCCAAGAAATCGGGCGGGATTCGTCTCACGATCAACTATAAGAAGCTGAACACCGTCAGCATCCTCGGACAGCTTCCCATACCCCGCGTCGATGAAGTCTTGGACAAGTTGGGCAGTGACCGGATATTTTCTCTCTTTGACCTGATCTCTTCGTCCCATCAAATCGCGATTCACCAAGACACGATCCCCTCACGGCGTTTTGCACGCCCACGCGCCTTTCGAGTGGCCTGCCATGCCACAAGGAAGCAGCGCGGCACCTGGACGGTTCGTCAAGGTTATCAACGAGGTCATCAAAATCTTAGCCAACGTGGCCGCCTACCTCGATGACGCTATCGTCTTTGATCCGGTCCTGCTGCTCACGTCCTGAACAGTAAGGAGCTTTTCAAGTAGCTGAGAAAGCAAAACCTCAAGCTCTCGCCGTCAAAATCGAAGATCGGTGCCACCGACACAAATTTTCTCGGCCAGGCAATCTCCCCCGCCGGCATTCGGCCGACGGCCTCCACGGTCGCAGCCCTCATGAGCATGCCGATGCCCCTGTACCCCAACCAACTAAGCCCTATCCTGGTAGCCTATCTTCCTGCAGGAAATTCCTGGCGGATATGGCCAAAGGGGTCTCTGACCCATCACCTCCCTCTTGAAGCAAGAAGTGAAATTCGTTTTTACGCCTGCTATGGACAACTATCGTGCGAAAAACTCCTCGAATAACTTTCGGCGTCTCCAGTCTTGGCCTACCCGGACTGGGAGGCGATCGCCGACAACTCCATGCCCCTTTTTCCTCTACTCCGACGCTAGAACCGATGGTTTTAGAACCATGCTCGAGCAGGAACAAAAGGACGGCCCTATCCGCCCTATATTTTTCATCACCCGCGCTTCCCTTGAGTCTGAGCGACTCTGGACCCCGCTCGATCTCGAGGCTGACAGCATCATCTGGAGCATCCTAAATCGGTTACCGTTGCCTGTGTTGGAGGACGACAGCAGCGGACGCTCTCGTCAAAGCCCATCCGACGAAGAACGCATCTATCTCACACGTTTTGGAGGCATCTTGCTTGATGGCCTTCGGACTCTGAGTCTAAGCTTGGGTGGGTTCGCGCCCTCAAGCCAAAGCGTCGGTTTGGGTGGGCTCCCACTCTCCCAAGCTGATTTTCGCGATCTTCGATAACACTGGCCACAAATGAGGATTGACGACCTCGATGTTTCTTATGGAGCATTAATCACTCGTGCCCCAACCTCCGCCTTTCCACAAGGTTCAAGCCGGACTCTCACCTCCGGCATACACGCGGCTTGCGACCCCACCGATTCGATGTTTGTCGTGCCCGCTATACCTCCCACGGCTCCCGCCGGCGCCGGTCAGAAAATGATTTCCCCCGCGCCCGCTCCGCCCTTTACCCCCACGGCTCCTGCCGGTGCTGCCCAGAATGCTATTTCCCGCGCGCCCGCCCAGCCTCGTGCCCCAATATTCGAAATTTAGGCACCACGGCGTTGGAGAAAGCTTCCTCCGCCCTCACTTCTCAAAGCGGTTCGGTTGGCGTGGGTACAGACAATGTTCCCCCAACGACCACCAACCCACCGCTATTGTTTTTTCACGGCGACGCCGGGGACCTCGGTTCTCAGGCATCCCCTGCTCAGCTTCAGGCAACTTCGTGGAGCGCCAAGGCCAACCGTGCCCCTATCCCGGTTATGCCCTCGGCTCTACCTCAGCTGCCTTCAACTTCTCAGGCTCTCCCGCCTTCCCTCGTTCCGTCGGAACTTCTCTCGACAAGAACGCGTCGGCGTCAAGCCACCGCCGCTGGATCCCTCAAGCCTGCAGTCAATTATGGCTTCGACCCCCCGGCCCCAGTGTCGCCACCGGCTGTAAAACCAGCAGCCACCGCGCGACGCCCTACCAGTAGGCCACAGGTGCCCCCACCTCCTAGCGAGAGGCCCGCCCGCCCCCCCTAGTTGGCCCGCACCGTCAACGTTCCGTCAGCCACCGCCACAACTGAGCCTGCCCCGCCATATCTTGGCGCGTAAAGCTCGGACGCCGCGCCTTTGAACGCCCTTTCCCGAGGTACTATCCCCGCCGGAGCTCGAGTTTCGCGAGTCCGTCGAGCGGTAATCACCCGCTGATTGGTCGCGCAAAAAACGCACGGAGCCATCATGTGATGCCGGCAGTAGGTGTCTCCTTCCCGGGAGCCCTTCGTCCCCCCCCGATGATTTCCTCCTCATATTTCATCCCACAAACGCCCCCTCTGTCAGAAATCCGCCCTTAAGCCAAAAAAGGACGCATCGGCAGGAATGACGAAGGGACCCTTCTGTTGGTGCAGAAAATAACCTCGACCCCTGCAGCCGGTCCCCACACGCCCAGCGGGCGTGCAGCTCGCCTTATTAACGACGAGCCCACGATAATTTACGTGCCGCTTCTCATGCGGTCGTGGATTATGCAAGCCTGCCACGCCAACGCCTCCGAGCGTCAACGCCTCTTGCTACCTTGGAGTCGCTCGTACGCTTTTTATGCTTGAGCACTCTTATAGGTGGTTGGGAATGAACGTGAGCACGCGATGGTGGCTTCGACATTGCCTCCTGTGCCAAGCGCGCAAATTGTGCCGACAGCCAGCGCGCGGGCCCATTCTATCGCCCCCCTTGCCCTCTGGGCCTGGCATTTCGATTACTTCGGCCACCTCTCGCTTACGCCCAAAGGAAACTCCTATCATCTCCTTTTCACCGACAGTTTCAGCAGGCGCGCCGGCATGTACGCTGTTCTGCGACCGAGTTCACGGCCTAACGCACAGCGGACATCCTGGTCAACAAGTACATCCCTCTGTGGGGATGCCCCGCTAGTCTCTCCGACAATGGCCTCCAGCTCTGCTCCAAGCTGTCTCCTGCTATTTTCAAGCTCCTATCCTCCGCGTGAATCATAACATGGCTCTGATGCTCGCTATGGTCGTCAACGAGCGACACGATGATTGTGGCGCTCTTTCGCTGCACGACAGTTCAGTATGTGCCGCCACCGGGCTGGCCCTCAATGAGGTGCACATGAACCGCCACCCTCGCCTACCCCTCACTGCCTTCGAGTTCCCTAACGCTCGTAAACACCAAACAAAGCCTCGCTCGTGACCAGTTCGAATATATCGACCTGGCCGTCGACCTCCGGCTACGCTTGTTCGCCCTGGTTCGCGAACAACCCTCTACAATATCGCTCGCGTCGAACGCCGCAATTGTTCGTTATTCGACGGGCTCAAACAACCCCCCATCTACGCTATCAGGGGTTGGAGGTGAATCTACACCGCTGCCGCTTCCATCCGGCGCGGGGTCCAAGCAGGCACTAACGCCAAGGTTATCAAAGCGACCTTCTCGCTCAAACTAAACCGGGCAATTCAAGAGCTTAACAGTCAGCCCCCCCCCCGCAGAAGCATCCCCCCACGGCCGCCCTCTGGTCGCCAAACTTCTTACCTCCAACACTTCCGACAACAGATCCTCTACTGTTGGACCGGCGCACCGCTTCTACTTCAACAAGAACATCGGTTGTACCGTCGTATGCACGTCGGTGCCGCCCAACGAGAACTCTCACGAGATCAGGGCGGACCACTACTGCCGTAGCTACATAGCGTAGGAAGAGAAAGGGGGGGGGCGAGTATGGCCAAGGGCTCGGTCGGTTATCGAAAATGTGCAAGTTTCGGCCACCTGTTAGGTCGTATGCCAATCCCACTAGACCACGTGGTCGCGTGGCTTGAAATATCTCAACAGGTGTAGCTCCTTCTTGACAAACAAAATTCCAGGCATATACTGTAGTTTGGAGCTAGAAGCGTCAAATCTCGTCTTGGCTAGCTCTATCAATCGTGCCATGCTCCTCGCCCCTCCACCTCAAGAGCGACTTCGAATACTGCTACTTACGGAAACTTCGGAAACCCTTAACAAATAAGTCCCAGCTGTTATGGTACAGTCGCAATACTGCAGTCATTGATAAGGCAAAAACAGAGACAGGGCGGGCAAAATTGGCTTGTCCCGACTTTACACTCGATGTGGTGTCCAAGCGGTTTCTCCCGCTTTAACGCCGGTTTCGGCCTTATTCCGGCCGATTTATCCCACCATTAAGGACGGTTTCGGCCTTATCCCCGAGTTAAGGCATGTGTGGCCCTCAATCGGGATATTTAAGGCAGTAGTACTGCGGGCCGAAGCTCCTTGAGTACACTGTCACAAGCTGAAGATATTTTATTTTAATGGTTTAGGGGATTAGCGTTCCTCACGAGCTGACCGGACGAGAGATTTCCGGGTTCAACGTTGAGTAGGCGTTGATTTACTACTGTCTACCCCCCTATGCAGAACCACAGTCGTGTGGGAAAGCTAGCCGGATGACGATCGAGAGACCACCGTGAACGCGCGTCTGAAGGAGCAAGGGTTTTCATTAATTCTTGCCTATAAGGATGGGGACCGAGATCTGCCATGCGCTTTTCGGCCGCAAAAAGAAGGAGAATTTAAGGCAGTAGCAACAAGGCAAGTTCGAATGCCTTGCCCCATACCTGCCATATTGCGGGGTACCCACGGGTATCGCCTTGGCCACGTGTTGGTGACACGTCGACCCGTACGATAGCGGCGAAATCCGGCCAGTGTACATAGTCTCTACGCAGTTGTTGCGCTTGACCAACTGTCCGAGATCCTAAAGTGATTTTCTTGGAGTTCGTATAATGCGTACAGTACAGGGAACCTAAGAAGAAACAGGAAAGCTGGCCCGAGCTGGATTTCTTATTTGGGAGAGGGTGCTTTCTAAACTGATACAAAGATGAAGAACCTCGAATTTATTATTTTCCTCTAAATGTCAGCCTGGCTTTCGTATTCGCCTGTTTCTTATTGGGTGACCTGTATTGTTTGTGTCGCTACAGGTACCCCACCAGCAATGGTCTTGGATACGTATTGTAAGACAAGTGAGCATAACTACGAAAGTGCTGTATATGTTGCTGCTTTGCTGCAGGCATGGTGTACTGCTTTCAACGCATGGGTCTCGGGTTGCCATGGGACGCTTGTATTTGTTAGCGCAGCCCCTTTTTCTCTTGCAGTCGCTGCTGTTTGCTGTTGTTGTTGTTGACGGTGGTGGTGTTGTCGCTGCTGCTGTTTTTATCGTCGTTGATGTTGTTGCTGCTAACCTTATTCCTCCCCCTCCTGCTTCGTCTGCTGCTGCCTTCGCCGCCGCTGCTGCTGCTGCCGCTGCTGCTGCTGCTGCTGCTGCTGCTGCCGTCGGCGCTCCTGGTCCCACTCCTAACCATGGTCGCGCAGCAATGCGGAATCGTATCTCCGGGGATGGTCCTAATCTCCGCGTGCGGCGTGGACTGCTCGGGGCTGGAGTTCGAGGAGGTGGTGGAAATTATGCAAAGCTCGCCCCCCGATGCTCCTATCGAAATCGTTTTCAGAATTAGCGAGCCATGATGAGTCAAATCAGTATTCAATTTATGGCGCGATCGTGTCGGACGGGGGTACTTATGTCACGCATTGCCGTATTTGTATGACCATAGACCTTCGCATCCCTACAATGCCGGGACGAGAGGGGGCGGGGGGTGTACTCATAGGTTGCGTACCGTAGTTATTTGGTAATTGACTACGCACCCCTTTCGAGACGCCGAGGGGGTTGTTTACCGAGTTCGTCTTCCCACGAGTGATTTAGAGGCGCGAGACACGAAGGGGCCACAGCACGGCTATTATGTTCAGCAGTATATGTGGTGCCCTCGAGGGCTTCCTTTCTTCTGTTCGGTCACACAGAGAGAGGTAGATAGGGCGAACATCACAGACACCGACAGGTGGTGGACGATCGATGCCCGGCAGAGATGTACGCACCCCTCGCACCCGCTCGCCAACTGTTAATGGCAATCTAGAAAGGTGTACCACACAAGGGTGGTATGTAGTGCCGTATGCATTCAGTATATACTACTGCAGTCCCTCTATAGTGCCGGCTGCCCGCTATAGTGCCTGTGGAATAACTCAGCGCAGATGGAATTAACCAGTGTGGAAGGGTTCATATTAGTGCAAGTTGCCGCTAGAGTTCCGGTATTGATGGCTTGTGAATACCGGAACTAAAGAGTGACCGGCACTACTGTACCAGATATCACGCAAGAGGGCAGACAGACCGCGGACGAATTTGGAAGCTATGCAATATTCTCGACGCTGAGGAGATCGAAAACTGCCGAGCAATTCTGCGGGAAGATGTCGTCGACATCTTGCCAACACCAACCACCCTTGTCGCTGTGTATGCCGCCCTTTTGTTTTAGGGGAAAATCGGCTCGAAAACTGATACCAGGGGATGTGTTATCTTGCGTGTTGTACTATTAAGAGGTGAAATACGTTTGGGCCGAAAAGTAGCGGGGCCTTTAAGTTAGTGTCAAGGCCATAGTCCGTTGGCTACTCGTACTGGTGCAAGGGTAACCAGACGCCTACTACCCAAACTAAGCCTTCTAACACCCCCCCCGGTTGGTGAAAACCCAGCGTGATCCGTCCCGGCAGTGTAGGGATGTGAGGGTCTACAGTCATATGACTACGGCCATGCACGACATGAGTACACCTTCGAACGGACCATATATACGGGTCGACGCGTATCACCAACACACGGTTCCAATTTGTGGGGATCCGGAAGAGTTTCTCACATTCTTGACGTGAAAAAATCCCTTTACCTTAAAAAACGTTTTTTTTTATGGTTGACGTGAGATTCGAACCTACGACCAACGGCCCATGTGCTGTCGATGACGACATTTGTCAAGATCTCAGTCCATTGGGCTTCGTACTGGTAAAAGGGTAACCAATCGCCTACCCAACCTAAGCCTTGTAATATTAGTACACGAAGGGAAGGAGGGGCAGCAGAGAGTTACGTATGCTATTCGGCGTCCGGGGTGGTTTTGACAGCTTTCGTTTGGCGTACCTCCGCACTGAGGCACGAGTATTCTGCCCAGGGGTAATACGACAGAGAGGCCTGGAACACCGTCCTTTCACGAGCTCTTCTGATGAGGTGGAGGAGCTTAACCAACGACCAGTCGGTTATCTCCGACTGATACATACTGCTATAGTGTTTGCCTCTCCTGCGGGCTGCCTGACCTATACTCTCGGAGCCGTGCACCACACGCCCCATGCGGAGATCCCGCCAAGAAACACAACTATACCAAAACAAATCCTGGGTTTCGTTCGATAAATAAAATTACGAGCGCATTATTCTCCAGGCGAAAGCCTAGGAGGCTCATATTTGGAAAACATTTTTAGTGAAGCAAACAAAAGTGTACAGAGTTGTTGCCGTTGCTGAAATCGTCACTATGTATCGTCGATCTTCCCCTCTGAAGTTCCAAGAACTGAACATCGAGGGATACTTTGTGGCTTGGAAGTTGATTGAGCCACTTAAATTTACCCCTTAGCCACCCAGAGTGCCCAAATGACTGCCGTAAGAACATTCACTATCAGCAGGTGACCAATACGGCACATGTGTTAGGAGACACTATATACTTGGAATTAGTGAAGTACACGTTTTCCAGTGGTGAAGGGTTTTAACCCGGGGGGGGAGAGAGACACACACATACATATATGTGACCAACACTTGTCTATCAAATGGTCGACGAGCGCAAGAAGAGGTCATCATCGCGCGCGCGAGATCAGGTGTTGGGATATACCAGGTATAAGTAATGATATGAAACAACGGTCTGCGGCAGGCTCTTTCCTACGTGTCTTACTAGGTTCGGGAACGAGGTGGCAGCGACAGTAGACAACAGACATTGGACCGTACTTAGGAGACAGCAGTCTAGACAGTAGCCAGTCTGTAGACCAAGAGACAGTAGTCAGGAGGCAGTAGTCAGTACGATAGCCAGGAAATAGTAGCCAGAAGACAATACCATGTATACACTCGTGGTAGTCGGCAGACATAGCCAATAGGCGGTATCCTTGTCTTGTCTTGTCTTGTCTTGTCTTGTCTTGTCTTGTCTTGTCCGTTTCCTTTATTCCAATGGGTCTGGGTTGCTGGCGTGTGTATGGTGTGTTCGTCGTATATCAATACGGCGACGGCATGGCATCGGTTACCTTGCCTAAGTGGCTTGATGTGAGTGTTACCAGGCTTATATTAGGGGCACTCGGTTACTATTTTACCAGCAGTCCACCGGACTAACAATACCTTAACAAATGGCGTCGTCGGCAGAACGTAGTTCGTTGGTCGTGGGTTCGAATCTCACGTCCACGATGAAAATGATTTTTACAGAAGAGCGAGTTTCGTTATGTCATAAACTGATAAACACCATCCCTGGGTCCCCAGAGATTTTGAGGACGTCATACTATTAATAGGCTCGTACGGCCCCATGCGAAGACCAAGGACCCCGCTGTTCTAAAGGGGGGGAGGGTGATATAAGGTTTACAGTAGAATGGGTAGGAATTTGGTTAACCTTTTACCTCCATTCGATATTCCACTCCCACTCGGCACCCACTCGGCACCCAGCTCCTACTTGGTACCCCGCACTTGGTCCTTCCTTTTTGGCACCCTGCTCCCACCCACAATGTGCAGAAGTGTAATTAGCCCTATCCAGAAACCGCGGGAGGCCCACCAGTCACCCTGATCCCAGGCACCCCACCGGTCGCCCACAGCCATGTCCATGGAAGCTTCTATGGAAGTAAAGTGTTGCTTCCATTCATGGAAGTGAATGGAAGTAATGTACTGCCATGGAAGTAAATATTTGCTTCCATGCAAGCAAAATACTTCCATGGAAGTAAATTTTACTGTATTCAATGGAAGTGAACAAAGTTCCATGGGAGTTTAAAACTGGAAGTAAAACCGTTTCCGTGCAAGTGACATTACTTCCATATATTATTCCGCATACACGTCATGGAAGTAGTTAAGGCTATGAAAGCTGATGGTGGAGGTACTTGAAGTCGGTGGACTCTTTGTGAACGTTAGTGGCAGTTTCGGAAACTCGTGGAAGTGGGTGGAAGTTTATTGGGGTATGTGGAAGCTCTTGGCAGCTTCCACCGAAGGTGGTTGTGGAAGCTTCTTCACTTGATGGAAGTTAGTGGAAGCTTCCACGTTCCACCAACAATGGAAGTTTCCAAATTTTCCACGTACTTCCAAAACATACTTTCATGGAAGAAAACAAACTTGGAAGTGGTTCACTTCCACGGAATGGAGTAACGTTTACATAGGAAATGGAAGTTGTTCACACCATGGAAGTATAGTTTACGTCCATAGCCGTTTGTGTACTGCCATAGAAGTACGAAAAATAATTCACTTCCATGCGCGTGGTAACTTCCATGGAGGAAGTAAATTCATCATGGTAAACAGTGGTATTAATAGGGATCCACCAAATTGCTTCCCTTTTCGTATTTACTTCGAACACTTCCATGAAGGAAGTAAACACTAGTTCCATGGAAATAACTTTTGCATCCTTGGAAGTAAATCCACTGTCATGGAAGTAAAAAGTAAAATTTACTTCCATGCAAGTAAAGCATTTCCATGGAAGCTTGTTTGCTTCCATGAAAGAATGTTCTACTTCTTCCATGGAAGCACGTGGACAATTACACGACTAAGTGGTAAACGAATTCAAGTGGTGAACTTAGGTTAAACGAATAGGTGGAAAACTACAGCGGTGGTCATATAAGAGATGCCGGGTTTTTTAAGGAAAAATCCTGATACCATTTGTTTTGGTAGGATCAATGAACAGCCCAGAATGAAGATACGTGTATACACCAAAGGTAATTTGCCCCACCGATCGAATGGACGAAAGAGAAGGCCTGCAAGGTAACGCAAGGACATGCTGCCCCCCCGGTATCCTCGCGTATTTTGTTGATTGACACTGAACGAAAGCTTCAGTGTACATATCCAGTATCGAAATCGTATCGAGTATATACTTGTTTGTTCTATCGTATCTTGCATCGAACTTGATGCCAAACCGGCGGATGAACGCTATATATACCTTTACAATATTGATCCAAACGTTGCCTCCCGTTGCCTAAGAACACACGACAAGCCGCCATAATTGTGAAACCCTCTTCGTACGCGACGCAGGCGGGTGCTCGCGGCGACGCCGGCAGAGGCGTGCATCGTTGTGTACGTGGTTCCCACGAAGGGGGAATGCGTGTCGCAAACGCCCACGTGGGGGAAGGGGCAAAATCACCTTATGGTGGACATGAACGACCAAACTCGGTGAGAAACAATGCAAGCGTTCTTGTGCGATAGATCCAATGGGGAAGGGGTGGGGAGGGGGTGGGGAGGGGGTACTCATGTTCATGTATAGCCGTAGTCGAATGGCCAGGTGCATAGCCTGTACTTTTCCTGTTTGAGTACTCCTACTGTACCGTATCACACGAGTGATAACAAAACACACACGACCCCTACTATGGTATGATCGCACACCCCTGTTATATAATAACATACAAAATTGTGAGAAGATAACACACACACCCTTGAGACGATCTTCATGAGTCATTCGTTTTTCAACGACTAAGAACGGTGCCGCCCGCACACACCAAAACATGGTGGCTTTGACGAGATATATACCGTCGAGATATTTCCGTTTACGCATATATCAAAGCGCGTTGTTTGCACTCTGCCCGATGTCGAGAAAACAAGGTCGGAAAATTGTCGGAGGGGGTGTGTTATCTTATCACCCCGGTTGGTATCATATGGAATACTATTCTATGTACGCGCCAGAGTTTTGTTTTCCTCGACCCTGGTCAAAATGACTTTCTCCTACTCGTACGTAGTGAAACACTGGACGCGTTTTAGGGCCGGTAGTATTATCAAAGGACTTACGCTCGTATCTATAGTATTATATGCTGTTCGTCTGTCTGTCTGGAATCATGATCTCGCTATCCAGAGCGCTTCAGCCCCGCCTTGCCCCATGGGTAAGGAGGCTGGGTACCACAACCAGTGGAACACCGGATCTATTATGCCCCGCCGAGTCTTGACCGTCACGCGCTGAGCATTGCCCCAATTCCAGGGAGAGTGAATACGGACGCAAATATAAGGACCATTGGGAATCTACATTTATTCACGGCTGATCCTCATACTTCCGGTCAGATGAGTGCATCACAGCACAATATAAGTACTGTTGTCATGGTCGTGCGAGTCTCGCGATCCAGAGCGTTTCAGTCCCGCCCCGCTGCATCGGTAGAGAGAGTGCGAGACGCAATAAGCGGGACACTGCGTCACACGTCGCACCGAGTCCTGGCCGTCGCGTGCTGAGAATTGCCGACAGCCCTTCAGGCAATCGCAATACGTGGAATAAATATGCGGCGGGATAACGCTTGTCGTCAGCCATCAAGCCAGCTCCTCGAGCTGCCGACAATGGCGAGCCGTCCCTCGAGTCAGTGCTTCTGGCTGTAATGCAGTTCATATTTAGAAACAGATAGCCCATTGGTTGATTGCAACAGTTCAGTGCAGAGATATTACACCAAGACGTCACTTCGGCATCACTCATTGTACAGCAACCAGCAGCAGCGCAGCAGCGCCGGAAGCACTAGCAGCACCAGCAGCAACAGCAGCAGCAACAGCGGAAAATACGCAGTCCACGTACGACAAAACAAAAACACAACACAACCCAGAATTCAGCAACGTGCACGGTCAATGAATTGTCGAAGTCAACTTGGTGAACAAGGACGTACACATAGATGTTCCTACATGTTCCGCTCCAGTTTGCAGGTTAGGTACCCATCACACCAGGAACAACATGCATATCGCGTCACAAAAACCCAAAAAGCTTGCTATAATACTGGAGTATGTAGCTCGTGCGCTTTGCATAGGGGGGGGCACGAAAACATTGATTGGTGCTTTTTCCAGGGTGCTGAAAGCCCAAGGGCATGCCAACCGCATCTTCTGATGGGGGGGGGGTGATAGTGCTCTTGCGGTCCCTATGTGTCCGTATTTTACGCCAAGTGGCTTAGGGTCTTTCTTATCGGAGCCAGGAGGTTGAAACAAATCCCAAGTTTTTTTTCGCACAATTTTTGGTATTTCCATGTTTTCCGATTTTGTTTTCCAAATACCTGGTATTGGAATGCGAAGCCTTTCAAACATTTTGCCCCCTGTTGCATTTCCAAACTTTGGAAATGTTTCTTGCTTTTCCTGCTTTTCCTGTTTTCCCTGGGAAAACAAGACTGGAAATTCTGGAAACAAACGTTCTCGATAAGAACGGCCCTTATACTCTCTCGGCCACCAGGCTCGTTGAGTGTCCATGGTTGTCTGCCCCTGACAATTGGCGGGGAGGGGTTGTACGCAGTCCTTGTCGTTAGTCTAGGAGCATCGTTCAACGCTAAATTGTTCTGCGCAATGTATCGTTCAATGCTTGATTTTTAATCACGGTGAAATGTCGGCCGTAGCACGCTGTTTCCTGAAATCATGGTCGTCATGATGTTGGTTGCCGGTGTGGTGCTCTTGGCCGCATGATAGACCGCGTGGAACGATTCCGATGCCTATCCGCGATGACCTTGGTCGGCGTGCACAAACGTTTCCACAGTGCCCGCGTACTGGCTGTATACCAACACACGCAAGAAACGGAGCGTGATTACCATGAACGCGTTTAGGTCTGAACCAGAATGCGGGCCGTGTGTATCGCAGCCCTTCAGGCAGAATGGACACCACTCGCATAAGAAATGTCGTCAAACGTACGCGCAACAAAAATAAAGTAGAGCTTGCAAGGTTTTCGCGCACAGCTATGACCGACGTCTCGACTTCGACACAACGGTACCGACATACTTGACGTTAAACCCTACCCCTAACCCCGGTCGCCAACGATTTTCCAGGAAATTTCTCGGAACATATGGTGCAAGTGAGGATAAAGTGTGGACTATAAAGAGTTCTTGGTCGAAGCAGGGACCAGTCCAAAACACACTACTTATCACTGTCCCCTACGGGCCGCCATTCCCACGCCGCATTTTGTTGTTGCGCAGGGGAGCTTGTACCTGAGCGGAAACGGCTTCCTGGAGCGGACTGCCGTGCGCAACCTCGGCGACGCTGCGGCCAACGACTCCAGCGTTGTCGTGGTGGAGAAGTGTCAGACCCGGCACAAGGAGCCCCTGCAGTCGCGAAACGTGGACCTCTGCGAAGGCTTGCAGCGGGAGTACGACGCGACCGACTACAGCGACCTCATGAACACGACTTTGCGCTGGTACCTGCCGGGCGGTCGCCGGCGACATACCGGCTGGGCGAGGCGCTCTCGGCGGGCGCCATCCCCGTCTTCATCCACCAGAACTTCGTGAAGCCGTCCCCCGGGAAAAATTCCCTGGAGCACGGTCTCTTTCTCGTTTCTGGCGGAGGAGGCGCCGCGCATCATCGCCACGCTCAGGGCGGTTCCCGTCGAAAAACTCGCGAAGATGCAGGTGAACAAATAAATCCAAATTTTCGTCGGCAGTCGCATGCAGTATGGGACGCTGCTTAAGAGTTTCTTATTTGGGCCAGGCTCAAAGTCTTCTTTGTGTAAGGCAGGGCGTGTTCTACTCTAATTTCAGTATAAAAAGGGCCACATTCTGATCTTCGTACAGGCATCAAGCCCTGAAAGTCTTAACTCTCAAAATAGTAACTGCTGTCGCGTGCTGTACTCGCGCTGTTTCGCGCAGGGCCCATCATTTTCGTCGCGCATCAGCCAATACGTTATATTTCCGATGCTCGTTATTATGCCGTGCACCTGGTGTCGAGAAGAGCGTAAAATTGCAATGTCGTTCTGCGCCGTGCCGACCACCGGTGGTTGCTTCCGTTGCTTGGCCTCAAGCCCCGGACACCATGCCGGGTTTTCGCTACTGGCTGTAGTCGCTGCTGTCAAATGCCACAGACACTGGCCTTTACCAGGATAGGTTGTATATTAGTATGTAATACAAACAATCATTTTACTGCGGGACATAGTGGTAACGCCGGGTAGATATGAGCCGGTGTGCCGTAAGGCTTATCATTGCGCCTTGGGTTGATATTCTCTAGCGGAAATTCGCCTATATACCGTAAAATGGCGAGCAAATCCCCGGTATACCGATCTACCAGAGATAAGAGTGTTTCTTCGAAGTCGGACAACACATTTTAACTTTCGCCATAAAGAACGCCAGTGAACGGCTGAATACCACTATTTTTTAGTTTTTGGACGGAGCTTGAGGACTGGGCCGGCGGATATCGTTCTACAGGGGCGGTGGCGTTCTGTTTTTCCTGCTTAGTTAGTCGCACTTGGTATTGTTCCTGCCCCGCAAAAATAGTGGGTTCCGCGCTCCGTACCGAAACAGCTGTCAGCATTCTCATTCGATAAGGCATGCCGTGAGAAAGAAGCCCCACAATAATCACAGTCTTGGCGTTAGGGTTAGGCCCTCTTGCTTACGTACCTACAGCCGTAGCCCATGGGAATGTGTATTGGACTTTGCTTGCAATTTATTTTTAGTAAACGTCGGCTGTTGGGTGAGGCGAAACACATATACCCCCACTCAGACACTCATGTTACCCTTTTCGTAGATCGCGTCAAGAACAAACACGAGACGCCCTCCGTGCCTCGCTCCGCCTGTCCCTTGCCCCGCCCCTCGCCGCCCAACAGGCGACTACGTTAGAGGTGTTCGACAGTTTCTTTGGGCGCGATATGAACGGTACCGTGCACACGACGCTGGACATTCTAGAAGAACGGCTGTCATTCCGCGCGAGAAGCTGACAACTCTCTGCCTGCTGCTGTTTCTATCGCACCCCGGATCGATCACACCATCCACGTTTTTGTTGCTCGTCGTGTTTGGTTTTAGGTTGTGTGTTATGCCCCTCGCGTGCATATTTGTTACTTGTGGTGGTGTGCGTTGCCCCTCGCGTGCATTTGTTTTTCACAATTGTTGTATTTGTTGTGTTCTGTCCCGTGCATGTTTGTATATGGACGGAGGCCGTGTGACTCCCGTGTGGGGATGGTTTGTAGCCTCTGATGCAGTCACGTACAAATGATGAAAAGGTTTCCAAGGCGAACATAGAACAAAAAATTGTTTATTTTTCCCACCCTTCTAGTAATGAGGATGAATGGCCCCGCCAGTATGTCGTGTGGAAAATTACTCATTATTCCTCCTGTGTTGTGTATGGCTCAGCCAGCAGTGTCGTGTTGAAACATGGAGTGCGTCCTTAATGCGGGTGAGCTAATCAAGAGCTCTATAAAAACTAAAGCTCCAAGTCGAGGGTAGGTACCCAACGTAGAATCAGGACCGGACTTTTAGGTGACCAGTCTAGAGCACTGGAGAAAGAGGGTGCATATAGCGCACCAGGAACGTGGTATGGTGGAATCTGGTTTTGAATTTCGGCGCCATTAAGCGCCGGCATTATGGGAGAAGAGATGTTTTGTCCTAGATTCCCTGATTGAGTAATCCCACGGTAGGGGTACCATTATTAGGCTCAATATTTTCCGGCCGGCCGTGCTCCTCACGTGAGTAACCACCGGATACTCTTATTATTTCACTGTAACATTTTGTTTTGGACTACCGCATTGGAAGGTCTGGTCGGGTTGCGCGAGCGAATGTTTCCGAAGTCATGGTCTGGGTGAGATATTGAGCTCCTCATGTTAGGAGCTCAGAAGATTCTGCTGCGCCCCTACCGTGGGATGACTCGATTTTCAGCATTGTATTTCTCAAAAGAGGAAATCTAAGCATTCCTGCTGTTTTAGCTCTGTTAATTTTCCTGTCTTAGGAGATGTTTCCTCTTTTTTCTTTATTTCCTGATTTTGTTTTCAAGAAAAAGAGGGAAATCGTCGATAACATTGGCCCTAAGTTTTTGCGGGAATACCTCGCATCCCAGTAAAGTGGTGTGGTGGATTCTGGTTTTTATTGCGGCGCCATCCAGGCGCGGGAATTGTTTGTGTGCCATTCAGGGGCGGGAATTGTTTGTGTCGCTGTCGAGCGGGCTAGAAGCACTATCAACCACCATACACCATGATGTAGCACCTTGTGCCATCGCTGAATTTCTCAAGAGGAGATGGTTCCGTGCAAACGCCCCCGCTCGCGTACGTACGTGTGTAGCGTTGCCGAATAACGCACTGCTTGCTATAGACTTTGAAGTCGGATTTAATTTACGAGGCATCCAGCTCCTGCAAAACAAAAACAAAACAAATGACATATATCATGGTGTACGCGGCTACCTCGCGAGCGATACTCCGTCCACCTCGCCATGTGAGGCCACGTTGGGGGGTCAACAAATTTGGCGAGATAAGGGGGGAACACTGTGAACACCAGTAGTAGCCGTGCCCTCGGTGGTCGGGACCATTCGGCCTCCAATCAATTAGCAGTAACCGCGAATCGCTCGCTGCCTTGGACAACCCGAGCTACGCGCACCTCACTCAACCATTGTATGCATGCAACAACACGCCTAGAGTTACCGGAATGGGATACACATTGGCCGGTCAACTACGGCCTATGGCTTTACAGTACTAATGTGGCCTCGTGAAAGGTAACCAGACGAGCGGCCACATTGTCTCTCCAGGGTAAGCGTTGTTGGAAATTGTTTCGATACGGCAGCGCTTGCCAATCAAGTGATATAGGCCATCGATCCCTGATGGCGTGTGTCCGAACGAGAACATATTACACCCCAAGAAAGCACAAATCAATGAATTCGGTGCTGTCCTCGATATGCAAGAAAGCCCGCCTCACGAGCGGTTCTTAGTATGATGCAGCTCACCCCCCATGCGACTCGCCAATACCACCTTACGGCGCTCCGCCCTTGGTGCAAGCGATTTCTCGCCAGGTAGGTGAAAACCGGACGTGCCCCGTCCCGACTTTGTAGGGATCCAAGGGTCTATGGATATACTTCGGAGTACGACTACGGCCATGCATGGCATGAGTACACGCCCCCCTTCTTCAACGGTAACTTGGATTTCTTACCCTTGAATAACGTTCACGGAAGCTTCTGCTTTTAGCGAGATGCACCACTATGTTATGATATGCACGTGAACGCGAAAAGCCGAATCCCAGCGAGACACGCATGGGGTACTAGAAAAAAGAGGCGCAGCGCTCCCGACCCATACCATATTTTGTTTTTTTCCCACAGCAAATATATCACCTACAGATAAGCCATCTACAGATAGATAATCTAGGTAATCTAGATCCCAACCTGCCATTACGATATGTTGTGCCGGACCTGTATAGTGGACAATCCAACCCAGGAAACATGAGCTACATCATGCAGATTATACGGCCCGCACCCGACAACATGTGCTAATAAACCATACAGATCAGGAATCTATCTTCCCTGAAAAACCTAGATCCTTGAGTGGGAATCGATTATCTGACCGATGTGGGCAAGCTCTTCCCTACGTAGCCTCGTCATGTACACGTAGATGCGAATCGGTTCACCCCAGCGATCGTCGCAAAGGGCCCGAGAAAAAAAAGAAAAAAAAAGGGCAAAGCGCTTGGCCCCAACACCTTCTGGTAAAAACTTCTCCTGGCCTCGTCATATTTAGGTGCATGTAAATATATTTGACCCAGCGAGCGTCCCGAGGGTTACGACTTGAAAACCAATAAATCTGGCGACTCTAGTGACCGTCATCGGCTTGTCGACAAAGCGTTACCCTCGTGTCGTCATACACACGCGAACTGCAAACCAATGTAACCCAGAGAGCGTGTGTACGGGCACGAGATATAACAAAACAGAATCGAGCGAGCGCCGCACGGGTGTGTACGAGTAAGACAGGGAACCGATAGTCACCACCACCGGCTTGTCGAAAAATAATCCGCCTTCATGCAATATCGTCAAGGTTTCCGTTGAAGCATCTCACCCGCGCTCAAGGGCAGCGGAGAGGTACCCCACCACATAGGCGGGACCCTTGCCTTGGTAGCCCAAACCGTAGTCAGCCCCGTCCGGATATTCTCCAGGCATGCCACACGAGACCCCCTTGAAAACCCACCCGTCTGGGAAGTGTTCTGTAAGGTAACACAATCAAGGGAGAAATAACGATTGTTAGCTGGGAAGTTTGTTGTACAGTCACAAATCGTGGGGGAAGAACGCTGAAAATAACTAGAAACTTCGCAACGTGGGAACGAAACATGG
The DNA here is from genome assembly GCA_008828725.1 of Saccharina japonica. Lineage (NCBI taxonomy): Eukaryota > Phaeophyceae > Laminariales > Laminariaceae > Saccharina > Saccharina japonica. The sequence goes on along the minus strand of MEHQ01002961.1, from coordinate 361,013 downwards.
GAGAAGAATTGTCATATTTAGTAGGTAGCCAGAGTGACCCCCTTGAACGGCCACCAGTCTAAGAAGTGCACTGTGGAGTCATAATATGATGCGGGAAATCCTCAAGATAAAAGGGCGGCCAGGAAGAGCGGCGCGCATTTAGCCCAAACATACAACGAGGGTACCGGTACCGGCGCGCTGTATACCCTGGCAGGAATTGTACCAGGCGTTTCCATCACGGGGAGGGCAAAAGTGGCACGGGGTAACAGAATAGCACACCCCAAGATGGATGCGGTGGAGCACGAACTCCTTGCGCTTCGAATAGTATGAAAGGTGCAATGCTTGCCTTCGTAAAAAGCCTGCGGGTGGTCGCATCCCCACTTCCACGGGCCATAAATCCCGCTTCCCCGAGCTTTGGCTCTCGCGACGGCTTCCTCCGGGATAGAGGTGGCACAGAGAGCGCTGGGCGAGGAACATCCAACAAAAACAGAGGAAAACGGTAGCAGGGCGGGTTTTAAGCTGCCTTGCTGTGATATCGTGTTAGCCCACACTAAAATAGCTCAAGCCAAGTCACTACTGAATCTATTTAATACACCACCCCTACTCCTAGGTACTAGTAGGCTTTACATTCCAGCCAATCATGTACTGCATTGTATACCATTTACTTGGGTGAAATAGTTTCTGCTATCCAATCCGTGCTGTACGTAGCATCACGACAGTGCGTCTAACCCTTCACCCATCCGTGAGGCTGAGGTTCATTTGAACGCCCAGCAGTTCGTTTCCCTGCCCCTGCCCACCGACGTCGGCTCCGTGGCCCAGAGCTGCCCAGAGCAACGGCAGTGGCTCATGTTTCGTTCACATCGGAGGAGTCGTCTCTGTGGTGGACGAAGAAGGCTGTCGAACCCGCTACAAATGATGTTGGTCGATAGTAAGCGGTATCTACGTCGGGTATTTAACGTTAAGACGACCAAACTATGTGATATTTTGGGCCGGGATGGGTTCATGGGGGGGCGCTCGTGGTGGCGCGCCACACGGGGGACATGTAGACATGGGGTAGAGTATCATACATACAGTAGGTAGAGTGAATTACCGGCCACCTTCCTGGTGAATATGGATTGCCCCCGAGAGAAACATGCCTGTTGTGCCTCTACGTATTCTCAGACCGTGACATACAACCATCCCGTACACCTCGTAGATACACTCAACATTTAACGTATCGGCCTGATGGTGGGCCGTGATCGGGCGGCTGAAACAGAAAGGTAGGTGCTGCAAAAACGATCGAATACGCCGCGGCGCTGATCTCCGATATTTACACTAGCAACGCACGAAAGCAAACACCGTACAATATCACCCAGGTGATAAGGTAACACCCGGGTGATGAAATAACACCCTGGTGATAAGATAACACACCCGGGTGATAAGACAACACACCCCCTCGGGCGAGTGAGTGTCTTAAGCTGAGCGTAAACGCCGAGGGACGCGCCTGTGAAAGGGTATCGGCAAAATAATTCCAAAGCCACGATTTTCGTCGTGTGTGCCCCTCTAAGCCATGGCCCCTCCAAGGTATGGTTTGAAAAAATCGGCTACGAAATTCGTCCCAGGGAGTGTGTTATCTTGATTACACTATGCTTTATAAACTATTATGACTACAATGTACGATGCTGCTGTGAGCACCTTGCTCCATCTTGTGCACGCGGAGGCTCGAGAGGAACCGCCCAAGGCGTGGCGCCGACCGAGACAAGACCACTGCTCTAGATCGCAATACCTTGCCCTGGAGGCTGGTGGCCTTGTTGGAGACCACGGGACTACGCGATACCTGGAGCAAGCGTGTCAACTCGTCTAACTTGCAACCCACACGATCCGCGAAACAACAGGGCGGCCAATAAAAAACCAACCGGTCTGCAAATTACCCCATGGCGGACACAGTACCCCCCGTCTCTCGAGTAACGCCTCCAAAACAACTCGAAATGTGACCCTTTCTGTGAAAAAAAAACAAGCACGCGCCCCTGCCAACATCAGCCGGTTCTGCTGTTGCAACGTGAGCGAATGGTTAAATTGACACACGACACGTAAGGGTGGTGAGCTTAATCGTTATGTTTACCATTCCGCCCGAAGATTAAAAAACATAAAATGAACCGGAATGGTGCATACGAAGCGCGTCACCCTCAGCAAGGCCCCTGTACCCGATTCCGCCACCTTTCACTCGACGCGGTCGGCGATTCCGCGGGTCTAGCAACGGACGAGGTCTCATATGATATACGGCGTTAACACTGGGACCGGTGTGATTATTCCCTCGTGTGCTGGGCGTCTTGCCGATTTGTTTCGGGCGGAAACCAGCGCGCAATACGCAAAAACGCAACGCAATCCCCATAGTCGAAGCACAAAAGCGGCAAGCACACGCTGAGCTTGCTTTGGCAATGAGCTAGGAATGACAAAATCCACACCTCGGCCAGATGGCGGTCTACGTACGTAGATAAACTAGTTCCTCACCTGCCTCTGTGAGAAGCTGTGCAGGATCTACAAAGTACAAATCCAACCCAGGAAGCATGTGCCGGGTTATTCAGAACGTACGGCTCCCACTCGGCAACGTGAGCTAGATCATACCGATCATACAGATCATACAGATCATACAGATCATACAGATCATACATATCCTCTGCCCTGAAGGATCTAGGTCATCAGGTGAAAGTCGGTGATCTTTCCTACTGTAGGTGTGTTAAACACTACGCTCACCTGTTAGGGGAGCAGTGCTTGGAAATAACTCGGAGTAGGCGCAAAAGCTCCTGCTCGTCCAGATACCTGCAAGCGGGCGGGGCAATACCATCAAGCGGCGGTCATATCCTCTACGGTCTAATTGTCCGTCCGGCGCACTGAAGTAGGTGACGAGAAAGGTAACCAGAACGTGTGCCGAGGGACGGAAGCGTAGGCAGAAAGGTCTACTGCCTGAGCACGGCGAGATGAAAGACAAACAGCAACTCCGATAGCCACCCTTCGGAGGGCGATCAATCGCTCTTGGCAAAAAAGCAGTTTCGAAAAGCCCAGAAAAAAACAGAGATTCCCAACGCGGCACGCGTTTTTTTCAATAATTCCCGCCATTCGTAAAGCTGGCTGACGAACCCTCTCTCGAGGGGGGGTTCGAAGGAAACCAGCCAAGCCGCGTGATAGTGAACCCCCCTCCCGTCAAGGAACATCAACCACGTTTCCTCCTACCAATAGATATACTCCATGAAGAAATAAACAGGTGGCAGCCGGCGCTTGTTTCTCTGTGGCGTTTGATAATTTTCTATGGACTGTCGCTAACGGGGTCAGGTCAATATGGAGCTCAAATATTTTCCTGTAGAAAAGGGTGCCCGGAGCGTACTGGGCAGAGTTAAAAAAGCCCAAGATATTTACACGGCAACAACATACAAGCTAAAGTCAATCTAACGCCAATCGCACGTGAGCTGGGTGTAAGTTAATGCCCACCATTCATGTGTTATCGCTTTGTCGGGTAGGAGGGTGGTTCTGGTCATCGTGCCGAGCACGCGTAAATCTTACGCCTTGCTCTGTTTTGTGTTCGCGGTCTCCACTGCTTGCTTCAGATCCACGCTTCTGGAAGCGCAACGCACATGCAGGCAGACCAGTTAATCTACCTCCGATATCCCTGCATCTCACATGGTTAGCCCTTCGAGAATCCAAGCGCTCGGCTGGTTGGGGTCGAAGCCGGCTTCGAACAGCTCGCCCTCCCATCCTGCCTGGCTCACATCCGCCTCCACCGCCACTACCTGCGCCTGGCCGACACCCCCACCTCTCCCTTTTGAACCTTCCGCGGCAGGCGCTTTCGACAAAAGAGCGTTCTTTACGCGCAGCACCAGGGCCTGATCTACCTCAAACACCTGCCGGCAACAAAAGGAAAGAGATGGTGAGGAACGAGACACGTCGCCGGCGGCGGCGGTGGCCGTACGGCCGGGGGGCAACGGAACGAGCACATGCAAAGAGAACAGCGAAGCCGCAGAACGGTAGGGGTCGCATTTCTGAGCCCAACTAATTGTCGCTGACGGGGTTCATCAACCATAGCAACTCTCAAGCTACCGAATATATGTTTTCAAGGGCGTGTTCGGTAGGGTATAGCGATAACCGGGATATGTTTTGGACGTCGTACCGAACTTGTAACCGAAGTGTCGGGTACCGGTATCGAGTTAATACCGAATCTTAACGGAGTGTTCGGTTCGGTTACTGAGGTCGTTACCGAAGACTTCCGGAGGGAATCAACCGAGAAAATAGCCCCGGTATACTTTGGTGCGTGCCCTACCAAACACCCCCTTGAAAATTTTGCCTGATACCTTTTTTTTGCGGAAAACTACTTGGAATCGTACGTTTTACAATGTATCGCTAAGTACCTACGCACAGTATAGTACGAGGGGGGGACACAGTAATCATAACCAAATATCGTGTGTAAACATAGGTAAAGTATGGTAAACATAGGTAAAGTATGTAGGTTTTTGGGTGTACCGCAGGTCCTATTTATCATGGTCCTCCGCAATAGTACGGGGTGGACAAAGTAATCATACCCTAAATATCATGTACAAACATAGGGGGGTACATATTTTTCGAGGGACCATCATGGGGTTCTACTTACAACATATGCCCCTCTTGTAGTAGAGACCATGGGGTTCTGCATCGGGACTTACCCCTCTTGGGGGTCAGAGGGAACAACAGACATTGAACAACGATTACAGTAGCTTTCCCTGCGTCATTGGGGGATGTTACACATTGGTGTCCGAGCTAGAGCAGTGCAAGGGGTCGCTCGGCGCGGCCGTACAGAAGCGTGACCTTCGTGTGCTGCTGGGCGCTCACGCTGCTATTACAGAGGACCATAGTAAATAGGACCACATATTGTTGGTAAACATGGGAAAATATATTGATGTTTGTGCGCACCGCAGGTCCTATGTACTATGGTCCCTCGAAATAGGGTAGTAGGCGATTGATATTAGTAGCAGCAGACGTTATGCTTGTTCTGGTCGCTATCTCGGGCCCTCAAAGGAGTGGACTCACGATCACTTTCAAAGTCGGTTGTGGGGTGACGTATATTCTAATGACTTACTAACAGTATAATAGAGCTCCTCAGAGCTGAGTCACTCAGAAAATCAAGGTGTTACAGGAATAGTTAGGGCTGTGAGTCGGCACGACTCAAGTCGCCGACTAGTTAATAGTCGGACGAATAGTCAGTCGTGAAACGGAGGTGCCGACTTTCCGACTTATTGGGTTTCCTTAACTGTAGGAAGGCTTTTTTAATGCGGGGTACAGTTTTTAACGTGAATTGCTGCGGGCTGCGGGTACCCCCACATGCCCTGTGACACTGCAGCGCACAGCGGGAGATCCACACACACACGCACACATGGCGGAACAGCCCATCTCTCTCGACGGTGCCGACGGCGTCAGCCCTGGCGCACCCAATGCCAACGCTGAGGGCGGAGATCCCGTCGGCGAAGTTGCGGCCATTGTCGGCCCGCGGGCCACCTTGGCGAGTGCACGCGACCCCGAAACGGTGCTCTACCGCGTGAAGCATGAGCAGAAGCGCAGCAAACCGCTCAGATCCAACGAATGGCAGCGTTAGGAAGAACTGCCTGGCTTGACGCTTGGCGTTTCTTCCTGCTGTGCGTTGGTGTTTCGCTTGAACTCGCTCGGTGTTGTTTAGCTAACAACGCCTTGAGTGGTGGCGGTTTTTTGTTCCTCGATTTAGCGGCGGGCAAGGAAAGTGGGGGCAGTATGTGGAGCTGGCCTTCACCCGATGAATCGTCAGAGCCTACGTCGTATTGTAGATTTGGGTCCATCGAGTAGGTTCCTAGTTTATTATTTCATGTCTCTGTTTTTTTTGTGGAAACGGTTTGTCTTTCGTACCCGGTGTGATATTGTATAATCGATGGTTTAGGACTTGCCGTCGTCATCAACGCGCGCGTTCCGCGCAAGGTTGGGAGAGACGTTAATAAACGAATAACATCACGGGGGGATCCAAGACCTTTTCTTCTGGGGATAGTTTTTGCACCGCTATCTTGGTGATGAGTTCGCTTTTTCGCTCGTATCCCCGCCAGGTAGTATTGCGACTCAAACAATTGCTGTCACGATCCTCTAGTCCGGGGTAGATCTACCTGGTACATGCGTTGTACTTCTCGTTTTTTGTGATTTTTTTGTGTAAACTGAAGCTTTTTTGTGTTTTTAGTTTGAAACTTATGTGAATCTAGGTCACATTGTTTGCGTTTTTCTTGCGTAACATGAAGCCAAATAGCATATTTTTGGCCTCCGGCGGCGCCTTCAGCGGGATCTTCCGGAGGCGCCTCCAGCGGGGCCCCCTCGGCCGGGGGGAAAGGGGGGTTTGGCTCGCTTCGCTTCGCCAGCCGACTTGCCGACTACTAGCGACTAGTTATTAGTCGTGAAATGAAACCGACTCACAGCCCTAGGAATAGTGCTGGTCCCTCTATAGTGCCGGCATGTGCCAGTGAACAACACCGGCACTGTAATAGCGGCCACCGGCACTCCGCACACTATATACCACACTGGTTAATCGCATCCGTGCCAAGCGAATTCACCGGCACTATAGCGGGCAGCCGGCACTATAAAGGGACCACAATGGTACCCCCATAAGGAAAACACGCTACGATAGGGGTGCATCTAATATTCTCTGAGGCTACTCACTTGATTATAAGTATAGGGCCTCCATATACCCCCCACCCGAACCCTGGCTTTCACAATACTGAAAGTGCTACCCGACAAACAACGCCATTGCCTATTAGGTATGACACGACTATTTATTATAATTGGTGTCAAACCAGGGGCGCCCGAAAAGTAATTTTTCGACACCTAAGGCTAATTATTATGCAGTCCGATACGTGGATCGAAAAGGCCGGTTTCCGACTGGAGACACAATCGGGTTTTCTTATACTGTTGAAAAAGGGCTTTTTCGATCCCAACTTTTTCGATTGAGAAATCCAAACCACGAATCCCGTCGAAAACCTCGAGTTTTTCGACGGGATTCGTGGATTGGATTTCTCAATCGAAAAAGTTTTTGAAGCTCATCGCATCTCTCTCCACCCCTCCAAACACACGGTCACACCACCCAGCGGCAGCCTAAACACCGCTCCGATGCTGGGTTGACTGTTCTACTGCTACTGCTTCTGCTGCTGCTCTACTGTTGCTGCTGCTGCTGCTGCTGCTGCTCGCAGCGCAGCACCTCCTAGAACCCGCGAGCAGGACACGAAGCATTTTTCAACTCTCGTATCAACCGCCGCCAGGAAGAGCACAAAAAACTGCAAAATCGATCCGATTGGCGGTAGGGAAGCCATCCAGACACACCCCGTCGAATTTATAGTGAATCGGAAACCAACTTTTTCGATCCTCTCAATCCGACGGCATACGAATTAGCCTAACTATCTAAAACGGCCAGAATGGAAAAACAACCGAAGTACTGTGATCGCTGCAATATTTAGCACAAAACAAGTTTTTCCTGTTTTTTTGCAAAAACCAATTACTTGGTTTTAAAGACCCCCCCCCCGAGGAGTATATTATATATTTATAGATTGGGTTGGCGTCGGTTGGCAACGACGCTGTAAAACACGCCTCTCGCTGCGTGAGCTAGACAACCAGGGTACCGTTTTTTGTTTTTTTTTTGGCGGTCACTTAACGGTCTTGTTAGATCATTTGTGCGGGGTGGAGAACCTTGCCCCGCACAAGGGGAATGATCGTATCACGTAGTGTGTATATGGTAAGGCACTCAGAGGCAGATACATAGTAATACCCATTGCTGTCTCTGGCAGTGCCCACACCAGAAATTAAATTAACTCACTGAAGCTGTCGTCCATATGCAAGTCCGCCTCAGAGGCGGTTCTTAGCAGGATGCAGCTCACCCTCCATGCGACTCGCCCAATACCTCACGGCGCTTCGCGCTTGGTGCAAGCAATGTCTACCTGGTTGGTGAAAACCCAACGTGCTCCGTCCCGGCATTTTAGGGATGCGAGGGTCCATGGTTATACGACTACGGCCGTGCACGACATGAGTACACCCCCCCCCCCCCCCCCCGAGGAGTCAGAATGAAAAAACAACCGACGCACTGTAATCGCTGCACTCTTTAGAACAAAACAAGTATTTTTTCTGAATTTTTCCTAAAACCAATCACTTGGTTTTAAAGACCCCCCCCTCTTGAGTCAATGGCCAAACGACTAAGGCAAGCAAAAAATGAGTACGCCCCCCCCCCCCCCCTGAGCCTCCTCGGGGGGGTCTTTAAAACCAAGTAATTGGTTTTTGCAAAAAATCAGAAAAACAAAAAACTTGTTTTGTGCTAAATAGTGCAGCGATCACAGTGCTTCGGTTGTTTTTCCATTCAGACCATTTTAGATAGTTAGGTGTCGAAACAAAACTTCTGCGAGCCCCCCTGGCCAAACACAAAATAAATCCCAGCGATAAGGTATGCCTTATGAGACATACCCCTTATTGGGTAATCCTTCAGTTGAGGAGGCCCCGTAAGTTCAACCAACGTTTTCGCCAAAAAGTGACACTACACCTATCGCCGCACGAGGTCAGGGGGGAGACGGGAGGGCGCAACGACACCGGCTAGATTATGGAAAACTATATATAACGTAAGCAAAACAGCAACTACGACAATGCAATCAACTGTCAGCACAGCAGTGCGGTATATGGTGCAAGCCTTGCCTGCGGGCAGAGTTTGGCGACGAGCTAATGTGAGCACTAACAACTTCAGTGCCGTCAGCACTCAATAGAGCCTTTTCTCCTCTCTCTCTTTTCCCTTTTTCTTTTTCCGTTGGATTGGTTCCACTTTTTATTGAATGAGGTGTACGATACGCTTCAGTTATGATGTGTATCGCACTGCTTTGCATGCTTTGTGTTTTGTATTTTGTATTTAGTGTTTTTCCTGAGGTATTCTTGCTCTCCAAAGTGTTTCGTAGCCTGCTCTGTTAACACGGACGGACTAGATTTTTGGCGATGAGGTAATCTGAGAACAACAGCAACATAGCAGCACGGTGTATCGTAGATGCCGTACCTTTGTTCCTGGAGCGGTCTTCAGCCGCAGACCTCGCGTGTCCATGCCAGCCCCCACCGACACAATCTGCATCGAATTCAAGCAATATCGCACACGGAACCGGTCGTAGGTAAGCTCGGGTACGTTGCTCCATCGTGGCGGCCAGAGCCCCAGCTGCAGCGCATCCTCTTCGCTGGCTATCCATGAGAGATATTACGGGTGCCCCATCTTGCGGCATTGTCACCGAGGTACAAGCGCGAGAGCGGGGAACCGAGCCATGCCAGAACGATGACCAAAGCACGGCGGGCCTTGAAGACGTGCACGAAAGCACAAGCTGCACCCGCAAAGAGCGTTGAGTTTGCACAGGGGTGGGTGCGATCATGTTTTCAGCGCTATGAGAGCGTTTTCTCAACAGCGATAAGGGTGCTAATAAAGGCGGAAAAGATAGATTCGGAATGCGCTCGACCAGATCCTTCCAAAAACGCCTTGTTCGGTATTGGAAACCTTCCCGTTCAGAAAAAAATCGAGCGCTGAAAAACGATAATCGGACCCCTGTGCGAACTCAGCGCTCTTTACTAAGGGTATTTCCCTCGGAGTCACAGCACACTGCGGCGTGCTACGTTTATAACGATACACAGCGAGTGTTTCGAACTTCCAGAACGGTTCCACCGCAGCACGCTGCTTCAGAAACGAGCAAACTCGTCACCGTGGCATTGGTGGTAAGACGTGGAGGCTAAAAACGCCGAAAGCAGTGCCCCAAAAAAGCTCAAAAAATGAAACTGAAACAAAAGTGAGGTAAGAGTCATGCAGGTGGGGGTTCGATCCCAGGCCATCCAAACCAAAAGCGTTCGTAGCCCCCAGCCCCCATGTAGAGATCATGTGTACCATATGGGACACCAGAGACACCAATGCCAGCCCCTTAAAAAGAAGCAGATTCGGATGTGCATGCGGCTTTAGTCGCTCGAAATCAGCCCGAAACATCACGGAACAAGCGCTTAATCGTTCCCTCGCAACGATGTCGCTCAAAGGACCTCTCAAACGCCCTCTCAAAGGTTGATCAACAGTCGCTCAAACCTTGCTCACAAAATCGCTCAGAACGTCGCTCAAACCTCCCCCGCAAACATCGCTTAAAACGTCCTCAAACTGATCTCGTAACACCTCTCAAAAGCTATGCGCAAGTGGTGTTAAGACGTCTGCCCGCACAGCAAGGCATGGCAGGGCGCTAGGTGGTGCCCCCCAAAACTCGCCTGTTTGATGCCCCTTGGCCCTGTGCAGTCCTCGAAGAAGTCATCGCAGAACCGCGTCCGGATGGCCAACCGCTTAGGTGCCGACCTGCCCTTCTCCCCCACAAACATCAAGGGACCGCCGGCGGCCACGGTCGTCGAGCCCGCAGAGTCCGTAGCCTCGGGTGGTGCTGATGCCGCTTCTTCTATTGCCTTTGCTCGCTCAGCGTACGACCGCATAGCATCGGGACCCGCCTGGTAGCGCAGTACGTAGCCAACAGCCGCGTTCGCTCTTGGGGCTTCAGACGGGACAAACAAATGTCGATAGAAAATGACGATTACAGCTACGGCCACCAATGCTTGATTTGGGGGATGAAATGATACAATGGTTGCTGTCCGGGTTAGAATGGTTGCAAAGCAAGGAGGAGTCCTTCGGCACGGGCGTAACATGACCCTACTACCCGTACGTGCTACTGGGCGCTCACGCTGGTCGTAGACGATCGATACCGACACCAATTTGTTTTCATTGTGTTGGTCATTATCTCTTAAAGAGGCCCTCGAGGGGATAAGGGGTCAGGTAGCGCCATCACACGTTAACCTCTTCACCCTTCCGGAATATCACTTTAAATAAACCGATGCCTGAGTTAAAAACAATCAAGTGCTTTGTCTCAAAAACATGGGTTAAAGGGGCTCAGGGAGTCCCAACACGCACGTTAAACGGCTCAAGGGATGTAAGGTATCACGACCACACACGTGGCATGCGCGGTGCTACCAACCTTCCACTGTAGTGCGAGCGCACAGCATGTACAAGACAGAGGTGCGAGCCCTTGTACGCCAACGTTTGCTTCTGGCTGAAGGGGGCTTGCTTCTCAACTCAGGAACTACCCAGCATCGTTTGTTCTTACAGTATTCTCCGTCAGACACCTACGTTTAAGGTCGTGGGATCGCCCATCGGGTTTAAGTTGCGCATTGTTTATCATTAAAAGCCATTTTTTTGTGTGCGATGGAACCCCTCAGCTGAAGAGTCCCAGAAAATTGCAAAGACACACCCCTGCAACGGGGGACCATAGTATTCAGAACCCATGACATACGCAAAAATCTGCATATTCTAGTATTTTCACTAAGCACATTTAGTCCTGATTACTGCTTTCCCCCGTAATCATAGCATCATGCTTGTGCCCGCGTCGTACGTAAACCTCTTTGCTCGCAGTTCAGACACACTTAACTCCAAAACCCTCTATTAACCTAACCCAACAAATGCTCTTCGTGCCGTGTGCACCGCTGCTGCAATCACCATCCGTTGTCGTCATACTGGTACGTACTACCCCTCTCAAGCCCCATTGGGGACTGCAAACTGTTAACAACACATAGGGCTGGGAGCTAGTTGACTAGAAGTCACCGAGCGGATCACTTTTTGACTAGGTTATTTATAGTGCAATGCGTGTGACTGTTTGCGAAGTTCTGCGTATTTATAGCTTGACGTGGCGAGTTTGTGGCCACATGTAACTGTGTTTTATTTTTACTATATACATAGCCAGAAAGTTGGCTCACTTCTCCTCCATCCCCCAACTAAGAACTAGCCGCGATACGGCATACCGTACTCACAACAGCAACACCAACAACGACAACAACAGCTGTATGTCAGTACATTTCAGCAGTACCAAGACAGTATAGGCTCGACGACAAAAATCACCTAAATTAGTGGTCCCTTTATAGTGCCGGTTGAGTAGTGCCGGTGGAATAGTGTCGGTTACTCGGTATATAGTACCTGTGAACTCGCTTGGCACCTATGAGATTCACCAGTGTGGTAGTGTGCGGAGTATATAATGCCGGTTGCCGCTATAGTGCCGGTATTGTTGGGGTGGCGCATACCGGCATTATAGAGGGACCAGCACTACTGTAATATGAGCAGGGATACACCCCTATTGCGACACCAAGCTTGAGAAGCGCTGCATGAAGTAGGGTGCTATACACGTGGAAGGCTTTTGTGTGTGGCGCTCGGCGAGTATACGTCTTAGTCCAAGTTCGTTACGAGTAGGGTTTCACAAAAAGTGAGTCTGACATTCTGAAGGCGTGCTACGATGTAGGTATGTCGCACTTTTTTTGCCTTCTGAAGCAATTTTTTTCTGTGGCTATTATCAGGCTCCTCAACCCAATACCGTCGGGACAAACTTATTATTTTACCGCATAATTCCCGAATACCTACTTACTGCTGTAAAATTCGGCTTTTCTCGAAAGTTGATTTTGTTTTCGCTGAGGCGTAGAGGTCCTCCGGCGAGAAACCACAGAAACATTAGGCGCTACTCCTATAGGGCAAGGCAAACACGCCCCCTGACTCGGCGTGTATTCGTGGGGCTACCGTAGTAAAAACTTGTTGAGTTCGCACAGGGGTGCGATCTCAGCGCTCGTTATCTCGACAACGGTAAGGGTGCTAAGTCGAACATTGTTTTCTTCGGAAGGCTCTCGACCGGGTATTCCCGGAAACACCTTGTGTTCCGGTGTTGGTGACCTTCCCGTTCAGTAAAAATCTAGGGCTGAAAAACGATCGCACCCCGGCATGGAAGGTCGACGCTCTTTACTGTATATCGTGTACAACGCCGCTGTCTCTCACCAACAGTTCTGCGAAAGGGTCGTGAAACAAGCGGTCCGCCCGCCGAGACTCTCTCGCCCTAGCAGCCGCAATCATGCGCGACGAAAAGGCCACCAAATCATCGGTCGTCAGGTCGGGGCCGTCCGAGTCGTGCCCCCCCCCTGGTTGCTGGTGACCTGCCCCCTCTCCTGCTGGTGTGGAAACCTGATCGCGTCATGATGCAAAGTGGTAAAACGTGTTTTATATTTATTCCTGTGATGGAGTAAAAAGGCGTCATATCCGGTGCGGGACTTAACACGTAATATTAAACAAAACATAAAAATTAAGGCTACTACAGTAGTACGCGACATGTGTTGAAAATTTGGGAGTTACGAGTATGGATTTCAGGCTGAGATTTGTTCGCTATTAGGCCATCTCTTACGGAAGATTGTTTTAACTGAAATGAACGTTTTCAGTTTTCAAAACCGATCATCAACCTTATGGGCCAAAAAGTGGGTCCTTTTCCGACCAAAACATTCGATTATCCTTTTCGAGACGGCCCCCACCCAGCAATGGAGCCCCATTCCGATCGAGATCGCGATCGGAACTGGCGCCTGGATTTGGCATCGTGATGGGTTTGCACACATCGTGGAAGGCAACACGCGTTCAAATGCACAGGAAACAGCAGTTGATTACAAGCCGCATTCAGTCTGCCAACCAAGCAACAGGTGCACTGATGCTTGTTGTTCCACGCTACGCACCCACCCGAGCGTGCCTCAGGCATCACCACGATCCGATGGGATCGGGTTGTGATGGTGCCCACCACCAGAGCTTTGCCACTCTCCTTGCCGTTACGACTGCGATACTCTCCAAGCACAACCACAACTTGTCTCGTCGAGAGGGCAGTCGATCTCTTCCAGTAGCCTTTACCGCATCACTGAATTATTATCTACGATAAACTATGGAGATCATGGAATATTTTATTATATGCCTTTTAGTGTGGTCAACCAATTTTTCAACAAAACAACAACGCTCGATTTTTTCGAGACATTGTTCGTAAAAGGTCGGGGCCGGGTCGGGGTTGGGGTTAGGGTTTTAGGGTTAGGGTCTAAAGTAGTGTTTTCGGCGTTTTTCGAAATATTCGATCTCATATCACTGGAACCACACGCGGGCCACAACCAATTCCCCGATTCCTATACTTTATCCTACAGTAGATAAGAATTCAGAATTGCGGTAAAGGCGGCTCATCTCTTTTGGGAGAGAGGTGTTTGTTGATGAACGGGGAACACAGACAGCGAGGAGGAAAATCCAAGTTTCAACGGCACCCCTCCTCCGTGTTTTCCGTCGTCCTAACCACCGCCGGGTACAATGCTTCTGCGCTGCGTGCTCCGGTGCGACGAACACCTCGACCACCCGTAGTCCAGGCAGGAAGCGAAATATCTCAGAGCCGCGTTCGCGCACAAGTATATACGAGTGCCGTCTTCCTCGTGCTGCTGTTGTATTGTTTTGCGACAACTTGCTGTCCTAAACCAATCTCAAACACTTGGGGTTATGATCAGGCTGTGAACTCCAAATTTCACGTCTGGTTTCGACGCCCGATAATTCCTCAATTTTTCAGTTGAATTTTTTCTCCAGCCACCGCACTAAAGTGGGACCCCCAGCTCATTTGTTTCGTCCCGTATATACGAGTACGAGTATTGCGCGGGGGTTGCTGCAGTCGCTAGTGCTGGTGCTGGTGCTGCTGCTGCTACTGAGTTACTACTGCTGTACACGCAACTTACAAAGACGATTTTCGAAGTCTCACCGCAGTTGTTCGTTTTTTTTTTTTTGGAATTAAAAAAGAAACGAACAAATCCAAGCACCTCGGACAGATCATGATCTAGATCATCTAGATTAATAGTTAATTATCTGCCGTTATGAGAGGTTGTGCACGATCCGCGTACGTACGCACAAACAGTACGAGTGTAAATATACATACGTTTATCCTTTGGGGTTCGGAAGCTTTCCCCACCCCCAGCAGGCAGCGCAGCGCCGTGCTGTGAGCCGTGTTGCTGCTGTGCTTTCTCTTCCTTCCGAACATACAGCTGTGTTCTCCTGGAGCATGGAGCTCTATCCATCTACTGCTGTATGCATCCATTTGCAAGTCGCCTGTACGTTTGTTTTTTGTTTGTTTGTTTGTTTGTTTGTTTGTTTTTGTTTTTTTACTTTTTGTGGTGTACGACTGTTGCTGTCGTCGTACAGGTATTAGTAGGTGCTTTGCCACAAGCCACATACCAGTACTCCTGCAGTACATTACAGCGGTAGGCGGGTGCTATACGTTTAGTTGCGTGCAGCAGTAAGTATTTGGCTGCATTGCACCATGATGAATCTCTCTTGGCATTTTCAAGTCGGTCCTTGCACCACAACATCGTGGACCTCTTTTGCCCCTTTCCTTGCGCGAGCGTAGCGGGCGGAGCGGAGCTTTGCTTTCTTCGCGATATGTTTTCGTGTTGGAAAATACTGTAGATATTCCCATTATCGTTTCTGTCCTGTATTTGCCGTCATACATTGGAGCTCTTGGCCTTATCAAGTCGCCAGTTGCAGCTAAAATACATGAGTTCCTGTTTTACGCTTTTCACATTTGGTTCCATTCTTCCTTCCGCGAGCGTAGCGGGCGGCGTGGCCCGCCCGCGCAGCGGAGCCCTTGTACATACATATCTTTAACCCAGAAACATGTTGCTAGATCATGCAGGTCATACGGCTCCCACCCGGCAACATGTTAGCTAGATCGTACAATATCGGCAACCGACTTGCCTTGAAAGATCTAGACCATCAAGTGGGAAGCGATGATCTGTCTACTGGCCAAAGGTTCAACGACAATCACAGCAGCCCGCGCTTGGGTGCTTGGCTTGGGTGCTGCTTTTCCCGATTTCACAACAAAAATGCGGGCCAACTGAAAAATCGAAACATTTTCCGTACTTTATCCGGCATGTTGGGTGGATTAAAAAGCAGGCTACTGGACCTACTGAAAACTGACAGTCTCGCAAAAACAACGAGGTGTGGACAGACCTTGATAGTAGATCTTTAAGGGGGTTTTGTGCTTGACGCCTAAAGCCGACCCTCCGACCCGAACCCGAACCCTATGCCAGTGGTCAGTGCTGGGATGCTGTGCTTGGTAAGACTCTAGGTTGACTCGGTCGGCGTGGATGGTGAGCTTGGAAAGACTCTTGGTTTGCTCGGGATGCTGTGGCTGGGAAAGACTCCAACCAGGGTGCCTAAATAGCAGGGGTACGCGCGGTGCCTTCGGCACCGCGTGGTACGGGATGGGACCGTTTTGCCCGCCGCAGGCGGAATTTTTTTTGGGTCTTCCCGAGGGGCGGTATGGGAAAATGTTCCCGTCTGTTTACGGGGGACGGGAATGGGACGGGAAGGTGGGAAACCATTTGGTTGACGGGATTGGACGGGAAGACACGATTCTTTGGCGGTACGGGACGGGACGGGAACCGATTTTTGGCGGTACGGTATGGTACGGGAAACACTGTTTCGGCGGTACGGGAAACGATCGGTGAACGGGTCGGGAATAGGTCGGGAATAAGTCGGGAATGGGTCGGGAATAGGTCGGGAATGGGTCGGGAATSGGTCGGGAACCGGGTCGGGAATACGGTCGGGAATACGGTCGGGAAACGCAGTCGGGAATTGTTGGGAACACGGTCGGGAACACACGCTGGAGACGACGACTGAAAAGGGTATAATTGAATCTCTTCTTCGAGTACGAGTATAACATTCGCGAGAACAGTGCCAATAGGAGCAGGAACCGGGGCTGATTGCTTTGGCGCTGCTTGAGGCGCCGAAGCAGTTCCGCCGGGATCCTCCACCACCACAACATCCATGCTTGATGCCATGCTTTGTCTTTGGGCCGGGTGGTGGTGTGAGTGTTCTTGGTTTTATTCTCGACATAATAATTTAACAAATATACGACCGATTTATTATACGTACTATTATTTCAAATAGCGAGGTGTGAGTGGGGCCGATTGAATGGTTGATACAAATTTTAACTTCGTGTTTAAATTTTGAATTAAAAAAAAACGAGAGGAAAAATAAAGAAAAAAGGAAATATATATTCGCGCGTAGACGATTTGTTTTTATAGTTCGGAAATATATACGAGTAAAAATGCAGTATACGCACTTGCATCCATCCATGGTCATGCGATGGGAAAACGAAAAAATCGGCGGTAAATGGAATGGGAATATCTGCCCCAATAGTGAGATGCGGGATGGGAGAAGCTGTGCCCCATGGTCGGGATGGGACGGGAATCACTTATATGACAGTGGGATGGGAATAGTCGGGGCTGGGCGGACAGCGGGACGGGAATAGTCGGGAATGGGCAGACAGTGGGATGGGAAACAGTCGGGAACGGGAACACGGCCATTACCGCGGGACGGTAGAGCTCGGGAACAGAAAATGACGATGGTACCGGTCGGGAAATCGCGGTCGGGAACGAAAAATCTGACGGTTTCCCATTCCCGTACCGTACCGTTCCCGTCCCGACCACATTTTCCCGTCCCGACCTTTACCGCGCGTACCCCTGGTATATAGGCAAATATGTCGGTTGACGGTCAAGTGTCAAGTTTGTCAAGCGTCAAGGTTGTCTGTCAAGGCCTTTGGCGTTGTCAAGCCGAAATGTCCCCTATTCCCGGTATAATAATTCCTCCAGAACTCATGTGGAAACCCCTCGTTTTTCTAGAAGAAAATCAGATTGACCTGCAGTGTGGTGTACAAAAAATATATATATATATTAAAGTTTTCAGTGATTTTGTACGGCGTTTTTTAAAACCGGGGATTTTTTTTTAATGTCCCCTGCTTTTTCTCGTCAAGGCTGTCTGTCAAGGTGTTTGGTGATTATTTTGTCTGTCAAGGGGTTCAAAGTCTGACAACCGACATCTTTGTATATAGGGTACACCGGCACGAAATAGGGTACAAACAAACGTGTTACGTACGAAATCCTATATATATACCAGAAAGGCAGTAACAGAGAGGTATACTGTTCGGGTATCTGGTTGGTACACCCTTGGCAGATGGTAGCACAGGCTTGCGCTGGTAGTGGTTAGACTAACTGGCTGGCGTTTGGAAAAGGCAGAGGAAGATTGATGTTGAAAGGTGCCGCTTGCGGGCAAGAAAAGCTTACTAAAACTATGGACTTCTGAAGTCCATGCTTCCTGGTACTCGTACTCTGTGAAAAGAAGAGTAGATCAAAGTAGATCAGAGAGAAGAGAGACATACGATAGAAATAAGAGTGAGCACAGAGGGCTGCTCTACCTTGGTGTCTCGACGTCTACAGAACTGCTACGCTCGAGAAGCTTGGAGCTTCGAGACTGTCAAGAATGGTCCGAGATGTAGAACAGAGAACAGTCTTTGTGTGTTTTTCTGAACCTTCTCATAATACTCCGCATCTAGGTAGAACTTCCCTTCTAGTGAAAGTGTATTACTTTCTGTTAGAAACAGTCAGTGATTCCACCGCTGCTGTTACTCTACGTGACGTATACGGACAGGTACACTGCTGCTACGTTACACTATGAAGTTATACTGCAGTCTCCACTGAACATTGATCACGACAATAGGCTGCTGCTGCCTATTTCTTAACATTACAGAGTCCATGCTTATATTCCTGAATAAAATAGTATTCCAAGGCTATTATAATTCCTATATAATAACGAGTTTTACTAAATTCATTCCAAACCAGGTGGAGGGTACAAAGTGATACAATTTTCTCTATAAAACCACGATATACTGGTGCCGTGCTACGTATGTACCAGATAGGGGTACGAGACCACATGACCATTGCTGTTGAAAAAACGTAGTCAAGGACACACTTATTTAGATTCGAGCCTCATAACCTTCCTGAACAAATGATGCTTGTCGAGGCTCTGCAGTCTCTCTCTCTCAGAGAGACGGAGCCTCGACACGCATCATTCTTTCAATATAAACACTAAATGGTCTGCACTGAATACTACATAAACCAGGTATATAGGGGGTACGAGGCCGTCCAATTTCGTGTGAAATAACGATATTATACTGGTTCGGTGCTGCTCTGCTGCGTGCAGCTGTCTGCGTGGCCTAGAGGGTTTTCCGTTTTCCATACATTGTACATCGATAGCCGAATCTGTTGGCTTTCCGCGAAGATCCTGATTTCATACCTGGTATCAAATTTCAAAGTTTCTGTAGCGCGAGACGGAATAACTTCATTGTTTTCACTACGTACTGACGGGTGTGCCATATTGAAATTTGGTTTTGCGCAAACACCCTACGAGTACGTAGTCGATATATATATATATAACATGATTCCACAGATGCTCCCGAGTATACACTCGCTACTCCGATCATACTCGCTACTCCGATCATACTCAAAATATCGAGTATGTGTCGTACTCCGAGTACTGAGATATTTGAAGTACTGATGGCCGAAACACTCCGAGAACTGGGAGTATGCGCAGTACTTATCCTCGAGTACAAGAAGTATACCCAGAGTATAAACATCTAAATTACTCGAAGCAGGTAGTACCCGCAGTACAAAACTACGAAATACTGCGAGTACACCAAGTAGCTTAAGTATTTTTCTCTCAAATACCCAAAGTATACTTCCACGTAATTGGAGCATCTCTGTGAATTTCGATGTGCGATAAGCGCCACTAAAATAATTTGCTCCCAGAAATTGGGAGTACTGGCGGCCGAGTCTTGACTATTTATGCAAAGATGCTTCTACTATCTCCTATACTTCACATTCCGAGTGTACTCCGAGTATCGAGTACGTTTCGCACTCCCAGTATCGAGTACATTTCTTATTCCGAGTATCGAGTACACTTCGTACTCCGAGTTTCGAGTACATTTCGTACTCCGAGTATCGAGTACATTTCGTACTCCGAGTACTAAAAATGGCAGCCCGAATACTCGGAGTGCTTGGGGTATGAATTGTACTGAAGGCCCACAAATACTGCTGGTAAAAGGAGTACCCTCAGTATCGGACCCCGAACTAACCCGAGTGTGGCAGTATCTGCAGTACAGCATATCGAAATACTCCCGAGTACGAGCAGTATTCCGAAGCACATCCCCAATACTCCTTACTTTACTCCAAGGTTCTCGGAGCATCTGTGCATTATTCGAAAAGGCGCTACGTATACATCGTCAGACGGCAAATACAAGTATAATTGAAAATTGGAGCTGCAGATTGCCAAATGGCATAAGCAATGTCAAAAGCAATATATACGTAGTACCAAGGATACTGTTGTATATGAGATCAATCAACCGAAAGATTCCTTCGTTTTTTGTCGGGTTTCGGTCGGTTTGTCAATATATACGGGTCTGAGCCTATATATAGTAATACCAGGTAATAAGTACTATTCGTCTACAGCCAGTGTGTACATTCGTGAACCCTTCGTCATTGTAGTTGAACGGTCGTTTTTTCCGGGGTTCTTTACGGTTAACCGTCCGTGCACGGTGCGGTTTTTGTTTTTCGAAAATCGTACGGTCCGGTTCGGTGCGGTTTTCAGAAAGCGGAAATATCACGGTGCGGGTCGGTGCGGTTATCCGATATTGTGAATCCTACGTTGCGGTTCGGTTTTTTCATGCATCCTACGGTGCGGTTCGGTGAGGTTTTCAGAAATCAGGAATCCTACGGTGCGGTTCGGTGCGGTTTTCAGAAATCGTAAGTGTAACGGTGCGGTTCGGGTTTTTTGTGCATCCTACGGTGCGGTTCGGTGCGGTTTTAAGATTTAGTAAATCCTACGGTGCGGTTCGGTGCTGTGATACATGTCAGGGTGCGGTCCGGTGCGGTTCCCCGTTAAACGGTTTTTGCTACGGTGCGGTTCCAATCCCCGTAGGGTAAACCGTTCAAAACCGCTGTTTCTCCACGGTGCACCGTATAAATAAACCGTACAAAACCGCGTTTTCGTACGGTATTCGTGCAAGGTGCATATCATTGTTTACTTTCTATGCAAAGTGAAGAGAGCAACAACTGCTACACGGGGGAGACCTTGCCCCTGGCTTTTCCTCCGCAACGTCGATCATTTTACCGCGAACTGTGCTGACTAATAGCGCCGTCGCGGCCGGAGGAGGGCATGTCGCGACGGCTTTCGATAGTGCAGGCCCCAGCGTAGCACCGACGGCAGGGTGGGTGACCAAAGCTGCACCGGCGGCCGACTACTGACCAGCTTCGGACTGCGCAATACTGGCTGCGGGCTCCGGGGCACCAGCTGCGAGCTGCGGACCGGATGTGCATATAACTTGCACCTCTTCGGCTGGGGATGAATGCGCACCCGCAAGTGCCGTACCGGTAGTAGTTTTTCCCGCCCCGGTGCGGTGGTGTCGGCGGTGGGGTGTGGCAATGTGTGGCAAAGCAGCTTTGGTGGCGTTCACGCCTTGGCACGCATTCCCGGGTTCCCTGTGTTTTTGCGAATTGTGTTTTTTTTTTGCATTTGTTTATTTTCGTATTTTCTGTTTTCGTACTTTTGTATTCATCAGTTTCTACCGATATCCAATTTCAATATTGTTTCGGAAACGATCCATAGATATTTCCAATTTTCAGCAGTTTTCATATTTCTATTTTCTATTTTCTATGTTGTTTTCAATTGTCACGGTATTCAGGGATGGTATATAGTATATACATGTGAATGGTATGATTGAAATAAAAGCTGTAGTAGTGTACATTGTCAGATGGCAAATAGAACAACACAAATATAATGATTGTCACGGGGTAATACAAACGATACATGTTGTAAATATATAGATCAGCTGATGAAAATTAAATAATTAAAAAATTAATGTGAAATATGAAATACCTATATATATACTCCGAATATATAAATATACCACGTGTAATTCAACTTTTTTGCATTTTAGACTATTTTAACATTTTATTTTTATTTTTATTTTTTTTTATGTCCATCCGTCCATCCCATTCATTATCTTCGCACTTCCGTCTTTCTCCCTCCCTAGTAGTAACTCAGATCCGGGGTCACAAAGTAGGCTCCTATCCCTCCTCCCCCACTACGGTTCTTGCTTTGCATTTTTATCGCGAGAAGATTCCAGCACTTTCTTCCCTCGTCAACCCTCGTCGAATTTTGCTTACCCACGCTATAATATGCGCTCTCCACAGTCGGTGTCATTTGAGAATAAAAACCTCCACTGGGGAGAATCGAACCCTCGACATCCGGCCCAAAAGGCTTCGTGGCTACCAGTTAGACCACCGGGGCGACCGGTAAAAATAATAAATATGAATCAAAATATGAAATACCATAAGATCAACCAAGCTAGCGGGAGCACTTTTGACACGAAACCGAGCAGAAAACGCCATGAACTGTGCGAAACCGTGACCCTATAGCACCGTTCCGAGTTCGATGGAACCGCGGTTTGTACACGGTTTCAAGTTAACCGCACCGTTAAGGCCGCGGTGGGTGTCGACCACCCCCTGGGTCCCGCTTTCAATTTTTCGACAAAAAAAAAATATATATTTTTTACGGTTTCGAAACGGGACTGTCAACTTTCCGCCCAATGAAAGGCTGGCACGTACCTGATATTAAACAAAAATCGACGCAGAGCTATGGGTATCGCTAGGTGGCTTATTTGGGCGGTCAGCACGGCGTGGGCCTGCGGGACCATGGCGACTCCACAAGGTGAGGGGACTACCAACTACCCAAATCAAGGCGCCTGCTGAAATTTGGCTGTTTTT
>MEHQ01002961.1:261272-337893 GCA_008828725.1 Saccharina japonica | reverse complement strand
CCGGTGGGCTGTGCATTTTTGGGTCCGCACCAGCCTCTGGTCCGGCCTTAGGTCCCTCCCACGCATAGACACCATTGGGTGCTGGGCCCCTAGCTAGAGTCCAGCTCCCAGCCTTAGTGGTTCAAGGCACCGTTGCCTTGTGAAGCCTGTCGGCTGCCGCAAATCTCAAAAATGCTTCATGTGTCCCTCGGCTTTCCTTGGGGCTTTTTTGCACAACCTGTCGGGAAGCATCTCGTCTCCTACTCTTCTTCCGGCTGCGGGAGAGGAAGCACCGCCCGAGAGGGAAGCCGACGGACCACCCTCGGCCTTTGAGCGCTTGGCCGCTTGCGACTGACCGTCGGCCATGATCAAGAGGATTGCTGGGGTGACGGCACCGTGTGTGTCGTGCTGCTACGTACTCGTACTGCTGGGAACTGGTGCATAATCACATCGGTCTTTTTTCAAGTTGTTTTTAAAAAATAGTTCGATTTTCACGGTACACCAAATTTCCCAAAAAAATCAGAAGATAATTGCGAATAGACCGGGCGAAATAAGCACGCCGCTACTATACAAAACCGGGAGTCTTCGCTGAGGGAACCACCGCCCCCTTAAATAACCGATCTAACGGTTTTTGGCACCGTATCTTGATGCACACGGTGCGGTGCGGTTTCTATGACATTCCTACGGTGCGGTTCGGTGCGGTTTTCAGAAATCGAGAATCTTACGGTGCGGTTCGGTGCGGTTTTTAGATATTGGAAATCCTACGGTGCGGTTCGGTGCTGTGATATTTCCTACGGTGCGGTTCGGTGCGGTTTTTAGAAATCGGGAATGCTACGGTGCGGTTCGGTGCGGTTTTCAGATCTCGTGAGCCCTACGGTGCAGTTCGGTTATATTGTTTTCTCTACGGTGCGGTTCGGTGCGGTTTTACGATATCGCAAAACTTACGGTGCGGCGCGGTGCGGTTTTCAACAGGGCAAAAACCCTACGGTGCGGTTCGGTGCGGTTGTGCGGTTTTCAACAGGGCAAAAACCCTACGGTGCGGAACCGCACCGAACCGATCCGAAAAACTGCACCGTAAAGAACCCTGGTTTTTTCCCGTCTGTCTGTTGTTGCACTGGTTCGAAAGCACGAAGAAAGCAACATAATAAGACGCAAATAAATATGTATACCAGGTATATAATATGTACACTACAAATCAAACGAACGAAACAAAAAAAGCTGCCATTTGCTTCGTACGTACTGGTGTACTCGTTATATTTATTTGCTTTCTCTTTCGCTGACGACAAGGTTTTGTTTTGTGTCGACTTTCCTGACAAAAAATGACAAACTCACGGCCAACAAACCGAAATAACAAAGCCGACGAATAAAACGATACATGCGTCCAAAACCACCCCCCCGAGACAAAAAAAACAACAGCACACACTCTGCCCCACTACGCCACAACACAACACACCACTCCACAAACCACGTCAAGAGCGAAATAGGCCCGGAGCAGACCCTCTCTATACCCTATCAGAGGAAGACACCAAGATGGCCATGCTTACGAGGTTCGCCGCGCTGACAGCTTTCTTCGCCGGGGCTTCGGCGGACAACCTTCCCACCTACTACTCATCGGTCACGGCAGGGCAATTGTGAGTCGGGTAATGAGTCCTACTCGTCGTGCGTGGATTGCCATATAAAAATTCGAGATGTCTGTTCGATTGTCATAGATTTCCGATACGTACATATGAAATATCTACAACATGCATGTACAGGATGCTTGGCCTGTGCTATTATATACGTACTGAAGCTTCGCGTCCGAATAATCCATCGACCTTCTTGGCTACAACGAAAGCAGCAGAAACTCGAGGCAGGCCAATTGTGATCACCGCACATCGATTCTCAGTTGTCGACCTTGCAACGCTCAGAACTCCCATGCTTCTACGCAGAAGGACTGGGGGCGTCATATCTCCAGCCTCAAAATACACTTTAAACCTGAGCGGCAAGAGAGTGAGTGGTCTCTATGTTGAGCTCCGATCGTGCATGTCTATCCCAGCCTCTGCGTACGTACGCACGTACATGCGTGCGTGTACGTGGTGATCACGGGCAGCTAGCTCAGCAGCAGCAGACAGAGCGAACACCACACCATCTCGAGAAGCTTGGTTTTGGTTGTGCTTTTGTGTTTTCTCGTGGGTTTTTGCAAAAAGTGTTGGCACCTGCTGGTGCAGCAGAGAAGCCGGCAAGGTGGCTCAAAACAAAACACTGCCAGACCGACACTGCCCCTCTCCCACCTCAAAACACGGTCGAAACTATAAACGGCCGTAGTTTTTGTTCGGAAAGTCGTTATCTTGCCCAAACTGGTGAGCTTCGTTCCATAGAGTTTGGTTACGCAGTACATGTTGTAAGTCGATCTATTTCAATAGACGTCGATTGTGATGCCTGGATATTTTGGTTAGCTTCAGCGGTCGTCTTGTGTTGTCGAGGCTTGCTCCACTGACGAAAACAAATTAACTCGAAGGTCTTCGTCACGTGGTGCTGCCTGCTCTCGACAGCATGCAGTATCCAATACGTTCAAATAGGTACGTACGAGCCTCGTATTTGTGTAGGAGGCGTACCGTGCTGCAAGATTGACCGCTGCTCGTCCTTACGACGTACTGTGCAACAGAACCTGCGGTGACCAAACGCCAGTCGTCCTCTGATGTAGGGTATTTTGTAGGCGATACCGGGTATTCCTGTATATACCGCTGTTCGTATTCATACGTCATTCTAAAGTGGTGCTGTCCGTGAAACATTGTATATTTGGTACGCGTCAGTCCTTGCCTGTTTCATATGCATACGTAGACGTACTTGTACCGGCTCGTATCATTGTGCACCCAGTACAACACCGCTATACGGTGTATACGTTGAGTGCTGCAGCAGCAGTACGTGCAACGTACCGAAGTTAATGAATCGAGTACGGTGATGTTATCGAGTCAGAACGCGTACGTACTGCCTTACGGCTGTACTGCTGTACGCTGCTGGTACGTGAGAAAACAAAAACATATCGGGACTCCCCAGATGCCCAGAGAGGAGACGGCCAGTCCCCTCCTTGCGACAATTTTTTACGGGCTTGCCCACCACTGCCCACACAGCCTCGACCAATCATTCTTGCAAATTGCTTCGGCTCGGTGTGGAGAGGTCCGCGATCCGATGGCGTATATATATATGTTCTACACCGCGGTATATACACTTGCAACGTACGGACGAGTCAGCGGTGGTCCCGCCCAATGCCTGACACCTCGTGCGGTCATACACAATTCGTATTCATCAGATGCACATTCCTGTCTGCGCTCTGCAATTGACTGCGTGATGTTTGATTCTGATTGCTTTAAATAGTTCACCTCGAAACTATGCGTAGGTATACTGAGAGTGTCAATGTCGCGACTTTGAACCTTGCCACGCAGTTCATTTTTCGTATGGGAAATACTATGTGGCGCTGCAGGGCGCTGCGTGAAATACAACACAGCAGTGAGGCTTATGCTCTTTGAGTGACTCTTCCCGTTCTTCTTATGTCTGGTTCGTGGCACGAAAACAGGCAAAACATAAGGCTGTCTCGACGAAAGAGAACAAAACAGTACAAAATAGTTGGCGCAAATAATTACAGTACGAAGGGCAACGGTACTATAGTAACGAGCCGTAGTGTACAAAGAACCACGCTACAGTAGTACAGGACGCCTAATATTACGGGGGACCATAGTAAGTAGAATCTACGGTAAACACAAAAACCTATATGGTCTCCCGTAAAAGGATACAGGAAAGCTGGCCCAGGCTGGATTTCTTATTTGAGAGAGGGTGCCGTCTACACAAATTTTAAGATAACGACTCCCGAATGTCCTATCTTCCTCTAAATATCAGCCTGGCTGTCTTAGCCTGTTTCTTATTAGCTGTCCCTACTGACTGTATCTCCGTACTCATTATACCAGACCTATTCGTATCCTCCCCTCCCCTCATTTCCCCGATTCGCTGTGTGCGCAGTTTTTCCTGCGGCGTTCTGGAAGCAACGGACAGGGTCGAGTGCTGGGGTAACGGTGCCGTCGGGGATCCGGTGTCTCTATCCGTCCTTGAGGGCCGTTTGTTGGACGAGGTAACACTTTTGCTTGTTGTACCGTTTTTGTATTCGTCCCTCGCACGGTTTCGTATTTTCATGGTACGTGGTGCATTTTGTAAAGTATTATGTGGTCGAGATTGCGACTGTATTCACGGTGATAAGCTTCATCTGACCGTCCCGCTAAATGAACATACGTTTTTTTTTAGGTTATCATGGTTTGGTTTGTCGCGAGCCGCGAGTTACGGCATGGTAGGGCGTGGGATAGGTGTGTGAGGGAAGGTCTGGTGACGTATGGCATGATACGGGGAATATGCATGGTACAGCAGTAGAGGGCACCCCCGTTTATTTTTTTCATTTTTTTCTGAGGGTGGTCACTTAATGAGCTCTACACGTATGTATATGTATATATAACCTCACCAAAAAACTGTTTTTGGACGAAAATTAAAAGTGCCAGACTCATCCCACGGTAGGGGCGCAGCAGAATTGTCTGAGCTCCTTACACGAGGAATTCAATATCCCACCCGAAAAATGACTTCGGGAACATTCGTTCGCGCAACCCGGGACCAAACCTTCCAATGCGGTTGTCCAGAATAACACAAAAATACGAGTAGAATAACAAAGAGTATCCGGTGGTTACTCGCATGAGGAGCTCAACCGGTCAGAAAACGTTGAGTCAAAAAGTGGCACCCCTACCGTGGGATTGATCGCCACGCGGCGAATAATACCAATGGCCTAAGCATACACTGAACAATATTGCAACACAAGGAATGAAAATCCGATGATTTTGGGTTAAGGGCCTCGATCATTCAGAAAACATTTCAGTCAAAAACGTGTAAGTACCTCTTTCGTTGCACGTGTCGAAAGTGCGCGAGGGTTTTCTTGAAGAAGCGCCTCCTCCAAGCCTGCTATGGGGGCCGCTTGGTTGTTGAGCGTTTCGTTGGCAGGTACGTATATATCATGGTTTGGTTTGTCCGACGACCGGCATGGTATGTCGTCTCCTGGAAAGACAGAAACTATCATCGATGATTTAGCGCAAGGAATGCGGGTCGTTTGAACAAGGTTGCGATCGTGTTTTAGCTCTCGCCTCTCGGGGCAACGGCCGTTTCGCCTGTACCGACCAAGATGTTTTCGGCACGATCTGGTCGAGAGCCACCCGAAAATGTATTATTCGACCTTAGCACCATAACTATCATCGAAAAACCGAGTTTAAAATAAACGATCACACACCTCTTCTGCAAAATATAATACTGCTATTATAATAAAATCGTCTGATTAACCACTATTTACTTGTTACAATTTCCCCCCCAAAAAACCCCCTGAAAATTCATACTAGATTTTAACATACCTCCTGTCGACATGGTTGATTGGTTCATACCCTTGTATGTATATGTCTCCCCCCCCCCCTGCCCCCCCCCCCCCCTTTAACAGTTATAAAGGATAAAACGTTGTTGTTGTTCCTACTAATTGCCACTAAAGATACCTTATAGGTACAAATAAATAATGCACACTATAAAAACCCAAATCACCAATTAATGAACAATCTATCCAGGTGTTTTTAAGTTTTACTCCATAACCTGTCCTCACACACCTCTTCTTATATCCCATACCAGTACATGGCTACAAATAGTAGAACCACTCTATCACGTAAACTCGTCGGAACACTATAGTATACCTGGTACGTTTATTTCAGACTGTTTAATTTTAATTTTAATTTAACTTTCATTATTTCTTCCACCACAAATAGACACACACTTCCTGAATTCTACAGCCTCAGATTGTGTCCCCCGCATACGGGATGCACATCCTACATGAGGACATTTAAAACCCGTAAGTACGCGCGATCGAAGTATTACACTCAGCTAGCAAAGATGGCCTTCGACGAAATCCTGAGCTCACAGCTGTTGCTTTTTAATTTTTTTAATATAGTGTATATTGTCAGGCATCTACGAGGCAGATACCTTGTATGCCCATTGCAGTCGCTGGAAAAGACTGCACAAAAACAATCAACAAGGCATTGGCGGCTGTCGTCCATGTGCAAGTCCGCCTCACAAACGGTTCCTAGTAGTAGGTATACTGCTTACCTTTCATCCGGCTCGCCCCAACACCAAACGGCGCTTCGCGCTTTGTGCGAAAAAAGTGTGCCTGGTTGATGAAGATACACAACGGGGTCCGTCCCGGCAATGTAGGAAGGCGAGCATATTTGTCCACACGACTACACCCATGGCCGACGTTAAGTATCGCCCTACCCCCCCCTGTGTTCTCTCTCCCCCGCCCCACCCTCTCGGTATATGGTCATACTCCTACGGCCATGCACGAAAATGAGGTACATCCCCCCCCCCCTCCCATTGATGTCTCCGGAAGTGGCCACACCAGAAATTAAATTAACTCATTGAAGCTGTCGTCCATATGCAAGTCCGCCTCAGAGGCGATTCTTAGCAGGATGCAGCTCACGACTGGTGCTACGGTAGGGGGGTCGTGTATCGGTGCTTGGTTTTCACCTGCACAGAGCCACTCGGCCGAGTGACTGCGTTTCTGCGTTGTGCTCACATTTTTTTCTTGTTTTTTTTGTTTTATTGTATGCACCGCCATTGGAGGTTTTGTTACGTAACGCGAACAGACTATCTATGTTGAGGTCCTATTTTCAGTTAAATTCGGAGCCCCTCGTCAGAGTGGCCAAAACCCGTCAGTGAAAATGTGGGCACCCCCCCTATCGTAGCACCAGTCTCACCCTCCATGCGACTCGCCCAATACCTCACGGCGTTTCGCGCTTGGTGCATGCAATGTCTGCCTGGTTGGTGAAAACCCAACGCGCTCCGTCCCGGCATTGTAGGGATGCGAGGGTCTATGGTCATATGACTACGGCCGTGCACAACATGAGTAGTCCCCCCCCCCCCCCCCCCCCTTCTCTGTCCATCGTTTAACCCCTGTCTTTATTTCGTCTCTTTCCGACACACCTTTTCGCCTCTTCCAGAAACACTTGTCCATCTCAGGAGGGGGTTTCCACGTATGCGGTCTCTACTACGAGGGTGGGGAGGAGCTGCGAGTAAACGTGAAGGGGTACTGCGTCGCCTCTTTGGAGGCCGGTGATCTCCGGGACGTCGGGCAACTCAACATTCCCGACCTGGGAGACCGCAACCACTGGAGAGAGATGAGCGCGGGGGGTCAGCACAGCTGCGGGATCGACAAAGACCGCCAGTGAGCTTATTTATTTAAAATCAAAATGCCAAAGATCACCAGCTGTAAATTTGAATCGAAGATGTCATCGAAGCTTGTACTACTGCAAGCTGTTTGTGGGTCTTGAAACGCCTATCTATATAGAGTATATTGCGGGGATTGTTTTTAACCTGGCGCAGTATTAATATATGTACGCCTGTAGTTTTCCTCAATAATAAGCGCGAAAAAAAGTAGCACTGCAAAACGCCGGGAGCGTGTGTCTATACATTTAAAAAAAGATCAGTGTTGTTGGTTTATTTGCCAGCTGACAATGGTACATATAAAAGATGAAACAAATTGTGTGGTGTAGATAACGTAGATTTCGTTAACATCGACTAACATTGTACATACGTTTGTCATGTGTTCAGGGATGCTTGAGAAGTGTACGACGATGGTATGATTGAAATAAGAGCGGCATAATGTCAGATGACAAACAAATGGAAGAATATTTAATGATTAATTCAATTTCTCACGAGGCACACACATATATACATCTATAATCGACAACAGGTTCAGCCTGGAATTTTCAACTGTGAATTAAAAAATAATCAGGACGCGTGCTGTATAGCATGTATGTGTTTCACAACGTTTCTCTATTGCTTTCCCTGTTATATTTATGGCGGTTTCTCGATTGTGCCTGGCGTAGGGTGCACTGCTGGGGAAGCGAGGCGGACAACCGTCGCAACCTCGGCGTGTACGCCGACATGCAGCACCGACACATCTCCGCCGGAGGTAAGAAAAAGCAAGCACATCTACTCTGTGTACGGAAAATGTATACGTAGACCATTTTGGTTGCATTGAATGTTCCTAGAGCGATGGCAATGGGAACGCAAACATATATGAGAACGTGTCGAGTCTCAGATCCTCTTGAAGAACGAAAAACAACTTCGGGGAAAGATTGATGGCTATTTTGTTTTGCTTCAAACATGTTGCTGTTTTGCCAGCCGAGAAGTATCAGGGGATACTTGGGGTCTGTGTTGTACATACCTTCGACTAAATATTATTTTATTATAATCCTGGCCAGCGCCCGCCACGTATCACCGGTCATCGCGCGAGCAAAGCAGTGAGTTCATAAGGTGGGTGTAACCCTTTATGAGCGCGCCCTATTCAGGATTCATGCCGCAGTCGTTTGTTGTTTAAACCGAAATGCTTGTCGAAAACTCGGAACCTCGGCGTTTCGAACTGAATATACATGTCGCCGACGTTTTCGTGAGCCAGTCTTTGCCTTGACATCTTCCCCTCAATATGTTTTCAACAATTACCGAACATTGGGAACTTTTTCTGCAAAGAATCGTGATCATAAGATGCGGTACTGAAAACACATTATTTTCTTGCAGGTATCTTTGAAGTTTCAACTCATTAATACAACGCTGCCGGTGTTATCGCTCACATTAATAGCGCGCAGGCACAAGTGTAAGGGCCCTTTGTTTATTCATGACAGTATGATCCCCAATAGGTTGTTACCGGTATATTCATAATACTAACCACCGTGTACGGTAATATCAGGACAGTTTCAAAATCCTTACTGGTAGTACCCGAATCGGATATAACATTATTTGCAAGGAGGGTTTCGATGTAACCAGTATAGCTTAAATATCCAAGCGATCCTTGAGTTAGCAACCATGATTTACGGAAATGGACGGACCGTTCGCATATTGGCTTTTTAAACTGGAAGAGCGCTTGTATGAACAACCTCTCTTCGCGGAAATGTAACGGCCGTTGGTGCGAACATATTTATGCTCGAACAGCCGTCACAATATCAAGCACGTTTCGCGGAAATGTGGGGACCGTTAAGAAAAGGATACTCACAGTAGTACTCAAACGGCTCGTATGTAAATATCCACTGTGTAAGGAAACTTAAAGACCCTTTGGATGTTTGTTATTAGTGTATACTGAAACGGTGCTCACATTACCAACCACTCACTCTGTACGGAAATAAAAAACGGTTTGGATATTCGTGTGAACATCCGAACGATACACCCATATATACTCGTACCTATACCACGCAAGACAGCACGTACCACACACTCCTCTCCACTGGAACGGAGCGGTCGAGCGAGATCCTTAAGATATATCACGTGTTTACTCTCTACTGTCGTTCACGCGCTGAACACATCCTCGCCGTCGTTTCGTTCAGGGGCTCACACTTGCGGAGTGCTGCTGGACCGCACCGCCTACTGCGTGGGAGACGCGGATCAGGCCAGTCTCCCGGAGGTGCGTGAGCCTTGTCGTTGTCGCTGCGGATGTCGTGTTGCAGTAGGGTGTTGGACCTGAAGCAGGTTGTTGAGCCTGCAATAGAGTGTTGGACCTGCAGTAGGTTGTTGCACCAATCCAGCGGTAGGGACGGTGCGGAGTTTTCTGAGTTTCTTACGGGATGAGCTCAACATATCACCCCTGAAACATGACGTCGACGTAATTCGTTTGCGTGAAACGACCAACAATTCCACGCGTTACGTAGACGCATGAGGAGCCAGAGGTGCGCCCCGTGTGTTTGCTGATTGAGGCTGGTCACCTGACGAGATCTGTACCTTCCCCTCGAAAACTCATTTTTGGAGGAGAATTGGTGAGGTACCCGATGAAGTACCCGATGGCCTGACAAAAAAGTAAACTAATGTTGCAACTTAAGAATGAAGTACCAGGTTGATACAGAGAAATAAGCAATCGCTTGACCATAAACACGTATATGTATGCTTAAAAAAATGTCCCACTATCCCGTACTTGCTCGCTTACAATGCTCAATCCACCCAACGTTTTTGAGCGAGAAGATGCAGCCCTTACCATCGGATGAGTTGTGGTTGTTTTGTTTGTTGTTGTTGTTGTTGTTGTTGTTGTTGTAGTAGTAGGCTGTTGCCGTTGATGCAGATTTTTGTTCTTCGGGGTGGTCGTGTTGTTCTTGTTATTGTTATGGTTGCAGTAGGCTGTTGCCGTTGCCGTTTTTTTTTTTTTTCGGGGTGGTGCATGGGTGCACAAAAAAAATGTTATCGACACCACACACCCCCCCCCCTATATTGAAGGGAAGAAACCGGACCGTTGTGATCCCAGAAAACAATAAGTCAAGTTTTTTTTTAATCACCCCCCCCCCCACCCCCGCCAGCCCGCCCTGCCCCCCCCCGACCAGCGAAAAAAAAATATGGGGGGGTCTCTAAAACCAAGTAAATAAAAGGGAACAAAAAACGAAAAAAAAATGTTTTTTGCTCATTTCGTCCTGTGATCACAGCGATCCGGTTTGTTTTTCATTCTGACCTTCCTAGGTGTGTGGTGTCGTTTTCTTTTTTTGTTGTGCACCCTTGGGTGGTGGTGTTGTTGTTCTTGTTTGTTGTTATTGTTGTAGTAGGCTGTTGCCGTTGCAGTAGGTTTCTTTTCTGGAGGTGGTGGTCTTGTTGGTTTTAATATTGTTATCGACGCAGGAGGCTGTTATCGTGGAGTTGGTTTGTGATCTTGATGTGATTGTGTGGTTCGTGTCTGAGCAACAGTGATGATGGTGTGGAGGTCACGATGAAGATACCCCCACCATAGCTCGTTTCCGTGAAACCTAGCGCGTGGTAACAACCAGAACAGGCAACGTGATGAACAAATGCGAGCCGATTGGTCAAACACACAACCGCCAACGAATACGTGTAGTCAGCACACCGTGAAATCCATGGACTGTGAGCCACCATTCGCCTACTGACAATCTAAGTCGGTATATATATTTATCGTGCAGAGGTCGTTGGACCTGTGCCTTGCAGATAAAAATACTCCCGGATTACATGTCTTGCAGAGTCTTCGGTGTATCAGGGATGAGGCTGGTGTGCGCCATCAGTCAAGCAGCTTTGCTGAGTGCTGTGTAGACCCCTCCGGTAGTCATGACCTTGAATTTCGATGATTCAACAGGTACTGGAGCCGGGGCATACCAAGGCCCGACCCAGTCTCTGTAGATCCCATGCAGTCACACATTTCAACCTTGGGGCATTGGTACGAGTGTATGTAACGAACACCTAACTAACCCCTCTTCCCGCCCTCGCTTACCTTCCACCCGTGTCATGTTTCCTATCCGCGCCCCATCCTCCGCCTTCCCCCGCCCCCCCCGGCCGCCAACACAACGCAACCCCACATCCCAAACCTATCGTGTCAACACAAAACCCCAAACAACACGCAGGAGTACGCCTCAACCGAATTCACGATGCTCGAGGCCGGCGGGGGGTTCTCGTACGGCCTGGTGAAGGGGTCCAAGGATCTCATCGCCTTCGGGCCCGGAAATTCTACCATTCCCCTAACGCCTCCCTCGGGTTTCCGGAGTGTCAAGACTCTATCGGTGGGTGGTAACTAATTGAATGTAACCTTGCAAGATTTTCGACCCAGCGTTTAATTTGTAAATTTACCACACCCTGTACAACTACAACAATTTTTAGTTGTCTGCCAGACAATTACTGTTTAAAAAGGTTGTGCAACTAGTTGTCTGTAGACAACTACTGTTTGGAAAAGTTGTGCAACTACAGGGCAAGCACAGCAGGCTTATACCAGCAGGTATGCCTATCTTGTAGAGCTGGTGGAGATATGATTATGTATTTTGAACTCTTCGGTATTTTTTGGTTGCCACCGAAAAAACTAAGATCGAAAATAAAATTCCACGAAAAAAGAGGCCTAACTTTCATGCAGACCCCTGTAGTTGTCTGTAGTCAACTACTGTTTGGGAAAGCTGTGCAACACGTTGTCTGCAGAAAACTACTGTTTGAAGACGTTGTGCAACCAGTTGTCTGTAGACAACTACCATTTAAAAATGTTTTGCAACTAGTCGCCTGTAGACAATTACTGTTTGGAAAACTTGTGCAACTAGTTGTCTGTAGACAACTACTGTATGAAAACGTTGTGCTACTAGTTGTCTGTAGACAACTACTTTTTGGGAAATCTGTGCAACTAATTGTCTGCAGACAACTACTTGATGAGAAACCCTGCAACCAGTTGTCTGTAGACAACTACTGTTTAAAAAACTTGTGCAACTAGTTGTCCGCAGCCAACTACAGGGTGAAAAACCTATGCAACTAAATGTTTAGGGACATTTATTGAGTAGTTGCGGCCGTGCACAACTATTAGTTGTCTGATTAGTTGTCTGCGAACAACAACCTACGTGTACATTGTTCGACATGTGCTACTCCCATTCGCCGTACCAAAGGAAAACCATTGCTTATGGCCTTCCCATCTCCCCCGTGATTGCATCTATTTTATCGTTTTCGTGAGTGTGCCGCCCAGAACGCGTGCAAAAAAAGCATTACCCAACACCCACCGAAAGCCGCACCTCACCCCCCCCCATTATATTTCTGCCCCATCATACATATGAGGAGAGATTGCGTTAATTCGTGTCGACAAATATCAGAACAGAGGCGAGCTTTAAAAGGCCTCTCGACTATCAATAGCAAGACATAATCGCAACTCGGCCAGGCCGCTATCACGCGCCGCCCTCCGCCGGATTTCTCTACAAGTCTGATGTTGCAACTCCGGCTCCACTTCGTCGGTGGGGTCCAACGGACCAAACACGCCGTCGAGCTGTGCCAGCCCCGGCATGGGGTTCGACACCCGCCCGGGGAGCTTGGTGTGCACCACGTCTTGGCCCAGCTTCGGGATCTCCGCAGGAATGAGGCTCAGGTTACCGTCCAAAAACAGCACACCCTGTACAACTACAACTACTACGTACTGTTCGAACAAGTTGTGCAACTAGTTGTCTGTAGGCAACTACTGCTTGGAAAAGTTGTGCAACTAGTTGTCCGTAGACAACTACTGTTTGAAAACGTTGTGAACTACTGTAGTTGTCTGTAGACAACTACTGTTTGAAAATGTTGTGCAATTACTGTAGTTGTCTGTAGACAATTACTGTTTGAAAATAAGGTGCAACTAGTTGTCTGTAGACGACTACTGTTTGGAAATATTGTGCAACTACTGTAGTTGTCCTCAGATAACTACTTGATGCAAAACCTATGCAACTCGTTGTTCAGGGACAACTACTGAGCAGTTGCGGCCGCGCACAACTATTAGTTGTAGTTGTTAGTTGTAGTTGTACAGTGTGTGAAATTTACATGGGTGTCGTTTTGAATGTTATTTGATGCCACCTCCTGACCGGGAATATACTATCCGCTTGACATTCATATCAGAGTTAAAACGGGTTTAGGTATATACTCTCGACTGGATAGGTAGTATTGAGATAGACGGAGAGATTGGAATGTAAAACCAGGATGCTCCGTGCTGACTAAAGAAGCCCCTTGCGAATATTTGGTTCATCGGGTATTTAACATCAGGATGCTGTTTGCATGTTTAGTGACGCCAGAGCTGTGAGTAGGATCTACCGATTGGAATGTCACATCGGAAAGGTCCGTCAGACAACTTACTCATTATCATCGAGGTCGACACGTCCATTGCCGAAGATAACGCTAAGAGGGTCGTCGGCCAGCCAACTCTCTTTTGGCGAAGCCAGCCGATTTATATCAAGCAATCGAAGCTCGCCGTATTGGCGCCCCCTTCCCGGCCAAGGAACCTGCGACAAAAAAAGACAAAGCATGACGTGCAATCAACACATCTTCATTTTGGCATGGAAACTCAACATGTCAGATAGTTGGACTCCCGTGGTGGGCACAAGCCCCTTAAGAATTATAGTCAGATTTTGATGTTTACGGACAGTGCAGTACTCGTACATGAAATACGTCAAGGGCTGATCAGACGACATCGAACCGTTTGTTCCAACGTATTGCCTGTTCGCTTCAACAGATCGCCGCCGGCGGGACCCACGTTTGCGCCACGGGGCGGCGCAACTTCTCGGCGATCCAGAGGGGCGAGCCGATCAAGGGGGCGTGGTGCGCGGGTAACGATGGCGAGGAAGTCACCGGGATCTCCGACCAGGCCTAAACCCAAAGTCGGTATCTATCGGCGTATGGCACGATTGGTCGTGTTTGTTCCTTGGCCTGGTTTGCGTGTTTTATTGTGGTAGTTCGTAACAGGTTTGACCATACGGGGGTGGACCAAGAGTTGTGGTTCACCAGTACAGACATGGGTTGGTTTGTCTCGACCCGACTCTGGCGCCCAAGGATAGTAGAGTGGCTATAACATCAGCAGCGGTATGAGTAGTAGTAGTAGTAGTAGCAGCAGCAGCTGTCACAACGACGGTACCACCAGTTGCAGGAGAAGCATCAGTAGCAACTGGAACAGCAGGGGTAGCTAGGGCAGCAGTTGCCGCAGCAGCGGCAGCAACAGCAGCAGCAGCAGCAGCAGTAATCTACGGCAGCAGCAGCGGTATCAGCTGGGGAAAATATTAACAGGTCTATGTCCTATTTCGACCTTTATTGGCATAGTGAAGGGCACCAAACGGATCGCTATAGTATAGCTCGTTTCGCACGAAATACCTGGAACGCCTGTCTGTATATATGGCAATTTCCTGATTTCCGAGAAAGACTAGCGGTCGCCGTGTTGTGTGGGAAAACTTGATAAGACAGGGTTTGCGACAACTTCTCACCTCCGAGAGGTGATCGGTTCCAACTTGATGATTTACGGTAAATATCTTTAACGGTAGGTGTATCACTGATGCCTGGTATGTATGGTATGTATTATGTACTGTAGCAAATTTCGTGTTGCCGGATGCGGGGTATATAATCTGCAACGTTTTGCACATATTTCCTGGGGTGCGCACGTGTTTGCTCGGATCGTGCACAATCTTTCGCAGCGGCACGCGCTGATCAAGGACATCTTCAAGTTAATCAATATATATATGTTAAGTACGAATGTCAAAGGAATATCGCACACTTGCACACGTCGCTGTCGAAGACGTGGCATATTATTACGCGTGGCTATATCACGAATCGTGGATGAATTGCGGGAGTACTGTATGGACACATACAAACAGAAACAAGTAAAACAGTACCTACCGTCAAAGGCCCCGCCATACAGACTACACAGGAGTGATCCGTACAATAAATATCCAGCTCCGCCCTCACATAAAGACGGGCCAAAGTTTTGCATCAAAGCTCAGGTCGCATCGTTGACATTATCGACTGCCTCTCGGGGAGGCAGAATTTACACTCCAGAACGGCAAGCCAAACTAGGTAAATCCTTGACGTTTAAAACGAAACCCCAGCTTATAGGAAATCCGGTATAGAGGCAGAGTTGAATATTGTTTTTGGAACTATGACGCATGCTACGATAGAGGTGTACCATGTTGTTTCTGAGCTCCTCGCGTAAGGAGCGTCATTTCTCACCGAAAAAAATGATTTTGGAGAAAACAAAGTGCTGCCGGATGCGACATCTCATGAACGATGTATATCCTGAAACAATATTCGTCACAAAAATGAATGTCCGACGAATTTGGGTTAAGGAGCCCGATCGTTCATAAAACGATTCAGCAAAAAAGTGCTACCTCTACCGTAGCACGCGTCTATACGCGCACTGATTTCCAAGCATTTAATCGCCCAAATCAAGGGTGCAGCTCTTCAAAAAGGTGTTGCGAAACTCTATGTTACACACATCGAACATGGCATATATTTCAAGCACGTGATGCTCATCTAGATCGTTAAGGGAAGGTATGTAGGCCCCCTAGTGTCTGATATTTCTCTCGCGGTACCGAGTTCTATCCATTATTCTGCATTGTCCAATCACAACATACTTCCCGGGGTGGACCTCTTGTATATACAGAACCTGGTGCACAACACCTCGGAACAGTGAGGTTATGGTCTAGATTTTCCAGATCGTACACTATCTGTTAAGTTAAGCTAGATTGTGGTATATCTGCTGTAGATCGTGATATATCTGGTGATATGTTTCATGGTATTACTGGTCTAGATCGTGATATATCTATCGAGATCGTAATATATATATATAGCCCATAGCAGTCTCAACAACTACCACTCGTCGCTCAGAGGAAGCGCATCCATCGTCGCGTATATACCTGGTATATGCCATATACCTCTTATACCGTATTCATATCAAGGGCGCTCGTAATAGGCTTTTTTGAAAGCTCAAGTCGAAAAACGTCACAATAGAAAATTAACCGGAGCGCTGTGATCAGGACGATTCAGCAGTAGAACGAAACGTGTTTCATTTTCAATGTGTATGTACGTACTGCTGCAGTTATTTTATTTTTGCGTACGGTCCGCTAACGCGAGTTATCGAGACGGTGCGCCTTAAACTCCTACCGACACACAAACTACCCTGATACTGACATACTGAATGTACTTTGCGGCTCACGATTGTGTTCCGCCCAAAAGCTTTGACCACCGAGTACGATAAAATAGTATTATGCATAGCACCAACCAAGCCCCAACTACAGAAGCACTCGAAACTCCTCCCTACCTGGTACGGATCGCGGCGAACATACTCTCGCATTGAGGCCTTCCCATTCTTCCACTGATTACAAAATCGGGGACCTCCATCAAATTGCGGACTCACATGACCTGAGCGCTCCCACATGCACCACTCTGCGTATAACTGCCGAAAACCACTTCCTCGAAAAAGCGAGCCACCAGATCGCTGTTGTGACCTCCCCCTATAACCAATACCGTACACTACCCCCTTAAACGGTCTCCTCGCCATGTGGGCTACCAAAACACTGTGACTTCGTTCTTACCAGTCACAAGACGCCGGTATGCTGCCTTCTCGCCACAGTGAGCCACTCAAACATTTTGAACTGGCTCTTCTTACCAGAGGCCAGGCATGCTACGATAGAGGTGCACCTTATTGTCAATATGGCTCCTGATTTGGAAAGACCAGTATTCTATATAGAAATATAAAAAGAACTGG
Source organism: Saccharina japonica (assembly GCA_008828725.1). Lineage (NCBI taxonomy): Eukaryota > Phaeophyceae > Laminariales > Laminariaceae > Saccharina > Saccharina japonica. The sequence goes on along the minus strand of MEHQ01002961.1, from coordinate 320,882 downwards.
TTTTGAAAAAGTATGGAAAGGGAAACCCAACGAACCGTTCAATGTTCGTTTGATGTCCGTACAGCGATAATATCGATTAAAACGGATGACATTCCGACGACATTGTGTTGAGGACACCCCCCGTTCTTCCGAAAACAAAAAACTCTTGGTAAGTGCCTCGTGCCCTTATCGTAGCACGGCCTCGCCAACACACGACACCCACCCGTAAACCGCCTTCCCGCCAAAGCTAGCCATCAAACTCCTGTGTGTGGTGTCTCACAAAATAACGCTTCAGCGTTCTCGGGTAATATGGCCTGCACAGTACAGGACACATATTAAGAAGCAAATAGTCTAGTCGAGGCTGGGTTTCATATTTGAGACAGGGCGTTTTTAACACTAACTTCAAGATAACGACTCCCAAAATTCCTATTCTCCTCTAAATCCCAGACTGGCTTTCTCATTAGCCCGTTTGTTATGAAGTGGCATGGATATTTCACTATATGTTTTATTCCAGTGGCCACCTGACAATGTGCAGCTTTTTCTACTATCATCATACCATTCTGTTCGAGTATCATCGTGGTTGGTATATACCCTTGGCAAGCCGTTTTTTTTTGTTTTTTGTTTTTGTTTTCATCCCATTTATTATCTTCGCCCTTCCGTCTCTCCCGCCCTAGTCGTAACTCAGATCCGGGGTGACAAAGTAGGCTCCTCTCCCTCCTCCCCCACTACGGTTCTTGCCTTGATTTGTATCGCGCAGAGGGTTCAGCCTTCCCAACGCTCGTCGACTTTCATCGAATTTTGCTAACTCACGCTCTCGCGCTTTCTGCTAGTCAAGATACTTTTTGCGAGAAAGAGTGCCTAAGAGCATGCACTCGGCGGGGCTCGAACTCGCTTTCTTGACGCTTACAGGCTTCGTGGTTACCTGCTAGCCCACCGGGGCGACCGTATGGCACAGGCTTGAGCTGGCGGTGGCTAGACCTCCTGGCTGGCGCTCGGAACAGTCATAAATAGGTTGATGTTAAAACGCGCCCATTGCGGGCAAGAAACGCTCACTAAAAACAATGGGCTTCGTGACGTCCATGCCTAAAATGGTACTTATCCTCGTTGAAGACAAGAGAAGATCAAACAAGATCAGATGGGGGGAGAGAAAGGAGAGATAAATAAGAGTGAGCACAGAGAGGTGCCCAGCCTTGCTCGGTGTCTCGGCGTATACAAAACCTATACGTACGCTCGAAAAGCAATGAGCTTCTAGACTGTCACGAACGGTCCTTGATATCTATAACAAAGCGAACAGTCTTGGTCGCGGGTGTGGGTATCGGAACCTTCTAAAATATTCCACATCTACGCAGACCTTCTCTCCTAGAGAAAGTGCATTGCTTTCTGTTACAAAGAGTCAGTGCTTCCATTTCTGGTGTTAGGCTGTTTCTTAAGGAAGTTCGATTTGTTTCAGTTCGATTTGTTTTTTTCAGCTCATTATTGATGTTTTTGACCGGGAACGCGGGCTAATCGGCCGTGCGCTTCTCGGGATGAGTGCGCCCAACATCTCAGAGGTATCCAACGCAAAAATCCGCTTCTCCATCGAAGCATTTTCAAGTTCTTGAGGTATGTGGCATTTCGAATAATATCCAACAAATAACATTCCAGAGGCACAAACTATTCAAAATTCCCGTAATTTCTGACTGGAAAGTACCTTCAAATTGTATTTGATGTCGATTGTTCGATTTGTGAAAAAGCTGGATATTTCAAACTGCTTCGATGGAGAAGCGGATTTTTTCGTGGGGTACCTGTGGGATGGTAGAAGAATGCATTCCAAGAAGCGCACGACCCTTTCGACGGCGTTCCGGGTCAAAAACATCAATAAATGGCCGAAAAAAACAAATCGAACTGAAACAAATCGAACTTCCTTAAGAAACAGCCTTACTCTACCTGGCGTATCTTATATATTTGCTATGAAAGCACACTGCTGCCACGATGCACAATGAAGCTAATGTGTAGTTTCCAGTGAACACGAAGTCCGTAGATGACGGAACAACTATTGAATAGTAGCTGATACTGAAGATGGATCACGACAACAGGCTCACGTTACCTACTTCTTAACACATAATCAATTTTCGATCATGATGTACATTGGCGCAGATACTTTCCTATGCATACACAGATGGGAACTGCTTGTCAGCAACATCATTGGGCCGATGGAAGTAGAGTTGATTGCTGTAGATATATCCATAAGGGGATATACATTAGTTTGGGTCTTCGAGTTCCGTCAAGTATCCAGGTCTCATTCGTAACATGTACTCGTAGTAGGTACTTCTATATACATATATAAGTGTAGGTCGCAAGTGATCGCATAGTATAATTAGGGAGGATCATATAAAATAGGCCCAACTACTGTGGTTTGGAAAAAAGGGCAACTATATAGGTTTCGTGTTACCGTCGGACCCACATATTTATTATGGTCCTCCGGAGTACGATATTCCAATTTATTATACATATGTGTATATATATGGTGTGATTGGAACAATCGCTATATACATGGTCGGATGAAAACCCAATAATTAACAGTAGCAATAGTTACTGCATACACACATCAGTATACTGCTGTAGTACCAGGAATGCTGCTGTACATGAATGACATGAAAACCCAATCAACCGAAATAATTGTTCATCTTGAATCGGGTTTCGGGAGATTAGTCACTTTATACGGGCGTTACACTATATCCTGAATAAGGATGTATAAACCCCTTGATAACTTTCGATCGAAGTATCACACTCACCTTGCAAAAATATACCATACGCAGTAAGTATGGGTTTCAGATAAATACTCTATCTCACAACATTTGTTTCTTAATTTTTAGGAAATACCTGGTATAAGTATGTAATAAGATGGAGTTATATTCCTCTATCAACAAAAGTACCACTACGGGCGTGCGTGTAAGTTAATTTTTACTTCCTAATACCTGAACGGTTGTTATACCATTTCGTCTGTAATGGTTCGAAAACACGAAAGCACGAAAGGCCAATAGAACTGACTCAGTTGTCAAGGGGAAAAGCGAAAACAAACCGAGCAAACAAAACAATGCTACAGCGCTTTTCTATAGTTCGTTGCTTTCCTTTGCTGGGATGTTTATTTTGTTGACTTGTCTGATGAAAAATGAAAGAAACCAACAAACCGAAACACTAAATCAACAAAAAAACAAATATCCGACCAAACTTTAGTTGAACGGTCGTGAGTTATTGGTCTGTAATGGTTCGAAAACACGAAACAAAATATTCGTATCATACATATATATATACATATATAGAACGCAGTTAGTTGTTTCGAGGGGAAAAAAAAACAAACAAACAAACAAATCTAACAAAAAATACCACGTTTTCCAACTTATTTGCTTTCGTTCGCTGGGATTTTTATTTGACAACATTCGCATTATCATGAAAAATGAAACAGCCCAACAAACCGAAACAAACTAACCCTACGAACAACAACGATGCACCCGTCCGAAAGCCTTAAAACAACACCCACAACACACCCTCTCTGCCCCACAACATCACAACGCACCACTCCACAAACCACGTCGTTAATAGCAAAAAAGCCCCAGAGCAACCCTCTTTTGCACACCCCACCAGAAGAAGAAGAAAACAAGATGGCCATGCTGACGAGGTTCGCTGCGCTGACCGCTCTCTTCGCCGGGGCTTCGGCGGGCAATAACGTTCCCACCTACTACTCATCGGTCACGGCAGGGCAATTGTGAGACGGGTAAAGAGTCCATCCACCACGTGGATTGCAATATATATATATATATTGCTTCTTACGAAGAGATTTGTTTGATTCTCAGGGATTTTCGCTACGTGTATACCACATGTGAACGGTAGGTGGTGGGTCGGTGGTAGGGTCGTGGGGAAGGAATCCACCGAGCTTCTTGGCTATAGCAGAAACTCGAGGCAGGCCAGAAGAGCCTCACGCGCATCAATCCTCAGACCTAGCGTAGAGGGGGTGTCGACTTTGCAACACTCAGGACAGACCTACTGCTATATATGCAGAAGAAAGGGTTCGGGGCGTCAGATACCCTGCCTCGAAAAACTCAATATATCCAGTAGCATGAGAGCTGCGGGAGTCAGTGGTTTATATCTTGAGCACTGTTGTCCGACACCTCGTGCGGTATATATTAAAGAATAACTGTCCATGATCAGCATCCTCCTGAGTGCGCTCTGCACTCGACTGAGCGATGTTTTATTGTATTTGCTATTTTTATAGGATTATAATCGAGCAATTGTTTCCAAAATTTCCATTGACACTGATTCCTATGAAAAAGCAGGAAATAGAAGGAAACAATTCCAATGTTTGGAGATTTAACAGAGGGAAACAGTATTTTGAAGGTCTTCGCATTCCAACTACTAATAGAAACATGGAACAACAGGTTTTTGGAACAAATGGTTTCGATGATAATTGCCCTTTGTATACTGGGAATCAATGTCGTGACTTTGAACCTTGCCATGCTGGATTCCTTTCCTGCGGAAAACAAACATTGACCATACTTATGTTACCGCTTCATTGCAACGCAGCATTCATGCCTGTGTTCTCCCATTAATAGCTGGTTGGTGAACAAAAAACAGGCTTAGCGTAAATATGTCTTGATGGAAGAACAAAAAAACTAAAAAACAAATTACAGTACGCAATACCAGTACGCAGGGGAACGGTAGTATAGTAACGAGCCGTGGTGTATGCAAGAACGCTAAGTATGTTGAGAATCTTATGATTGATAATTATAAACTCATATTTGTGGGGGCGGGGGGGGGGGAGGTTGAGAATTCGACTTATTTGTACTAAACTAGTGTTCAACACATCCAGTCTTACATAAGAAATTCAGCATGGCTGAAGAATAAGAGACTCTTAACACCTGTCGCTTACGAATGTATTCAAAAACAAACCTCTCCGTACTCAACAGACCTCCGATTTTATCACCCCCGCCGCATTTTCGACAATTCGGTTTGTGGGCAGTTTTTCGTGCGGTATCCTGGAAGCAACAGACAGGGTCGAGTGCTGGGGCGACGGCGCTTTTGGAGATCCGGAGTCTCTGTCCAACCTTGAGGGCCGTTTGTTGGACGAGGTAATAAATTTTTCGTGTTCAAACTGCTTATTTCTCCCGCAGACAGTGTCGTATTATATGGTTAAATTGTATTGTGCATTTTGCATGGTATTATGTTGTTAAATTTGCCACTGTATTCTCGGAGATACATATTCCTCGAGACCGTGGTCAAGCGCGGTTTGATAAAAAAGTGACGCTTTTGATGCCATCACTGCTTTTGGTTTGTCGCGCGCACAGCGTGGTACGACATGGTACGGCGTGATGTAGTAGGTTGGCGAGGAAAGATATGCTTACGTATGGCATGAGACGCGAAAGGGCGCGACGGTTGTCTCGGAGATGCACCGTCTCCTACCAGGTTTGAAGGACACCTGATTGTTGCGCTTTTCGTTGATAGGTACATATCCTACCATGAAAGGTTTGTCCAGCGAACAGCATGGTATCTCGTCTCGTAAAAAAACTTAATGACATCAATTATTACCGCAAGGGTTCGGGTCACATCGGACAAGGGGGCTACCGTGTTTCAGCAATCGTCTCTCCGGACAGAGGCCGGTGTTCCTGTACCGAACAAGGCTTTTTCGCAACGATCTAGTCGACTTTAGCACCCTTATTATAAACTTCGACTTTAGCACTCTTACTATTGTCGAGAAACCGAGATCTGAAAACTGATTATTCTTCGTCACCACAAACAATGTTCTTCGTCCCCCCCTCCACGCCTCGCAATCAGGTATAGCGTGTTGATGGCCAGGAACCTAGGAGGCATGTACATTGTACACGAATTGATGTCCCATGAAGAGATTGCAAGAAAAATCAAAACTATTATTTGGAGTCCGTCGTTCGTATGCACGTCCGCCTGACAAACGGTTGTTAGTATTTTGTATGCAGCCCACCCATCATGCACCTCGTTTACTATTCATCGGTGCTTCGCGCTTGGTCCAATACATGTGTGCCCCGGTTTGATGTAAAGTGAGCCGTCTCAGTCTATTTATTGGAGGGATGCGGAAGTCGCGTGTCAAAGGACTACGGCCAGGCACGACATAAGTACCCCACCACCATCCCCCGCCCCACCCACCCTGTTCTAACTCACGGCTTTCCTCCCCCCTTTTTATCTTCCTCCTAATACCCCTGTTAATATCATGTACTTTTTATATTCCTTTTCGCCTCTTCCAGAAACACTTGTCCATCTCAGGAGGGGGTTTCCACGTATGCGGGCTTTACTACGAGGGTGGGGAAGAGTTTGCGGATACAGTGAAGGGTTATTGCGTCGCCTCGTTGGAGGCCGGCGATCCCCGGGACGTCGGGCAGCTCGACATTCCCGACCTGGGAGAGGGAAATGGCTGGAGAGAGATGAGCGCGGGGGGTCAGCATAGCTGCGGGATCGACAAAGACCGCCTGTGAGCTTAATAATATGCGTAAACCATATGTGAAAAAAACAAATCTACAACTGTGTACTTGAATCGAGGGCTTTATCGACGCTCATACTATTCCAAGGCGTGTGGTCTTCATGGATCCCCTTTGGGGAGGATATTGCGGGGTTTTGTATGAACCTCGCGCAGGGTATGCGCATGCTTACGCTTGCTACGGTAGAGGTACACCATACGTTTTGCAAGGGTGACTACTTGAGCAGCTTTACGCGTCACTCAGGAGCTGCTTTTGGAGGTAAGTAAACACAAGTAAGTGCTACCCTGTGAACCATCGCATGGCCTGTGTATACAGCGAAACATACTGCATCTTTGAACTCATAATCCTGCTGTATGGCCTTTCCTGTGTCATGTTATGCTGGTTTCTCGATTGTGGCTGGCTTAGGGTGCACTGCTGGGGAAGCGAGGCGGACAACCGTCGCAACCTTGGCGTGTACGCCGACATGCAGCACCGACACATCTCCGCCGGAGGTGAACAAACATAGCCAATCTACTCTATGTACGGAAAACGTAAGGACCGTTTTGGGAAGGTTGACATAATTTAAAGTAATGCCAACTAATGCGAATGCAAAGTTTGAAAGTTTGCTTTTAAACGTATTGTTGATTTATTTTCCCATCCGAGAGGGATCGGTGATTTTGTTTCGTTTGCTTAATTTACGCACCAGCGACAAACTGATGTAATTGTAATAAGCTGGCCAGCGCCGGCCACATATCACCGATCATCGTATGAACACTGCTGTGACTTTAGGGTTGTTCGGAACCAGTACTACTGAACGCGCCCCACTAGGATTCATGACGGAGTAGGTTTGGTTTGTCCATCGATGACTAATCTCTCTCGAGGACTGGCAACTGGCAATCTCGCCGCTTCGAAAAAAAAACACATTTCACGAGCTTTTACCCAGGCCGAACCTTGCCCACCGACATCTGCCCCAGAAAATATAACTTGTAGTATATATTTTGTTTTTGATCAACCTGAAATGTTTGCTTTGAAGACATAAGAAAGTCGTACTGAACGCTGAACATTTCTGGCAGTTATTTTCGAAATTCATCGTCACCTATAAATTAGCACCCAGTCAGGCCGCACAACTAGCGACCACTCTAAACGGTAACGTAAAAATCGTTAGGATATAAAAAAATATTGCGTCCACCAATCGGATTCTACATTTGCAACAACACCATTCTGAACTTTAAGGGCTGAGTAAATATTACCAGTAAATCATAAACACCCAAGCGGCCCTTAAAGTATCAACCGCTCGTTACGGAAATGTACGGACCGTTCGAATAATTGCATACTTATAATGAAGCGGCGCTTACGAGTACCAGCCGCTTTTAACCTAGATGTAAGGAGCGTTGGAGCGTTTGTTATAATGCTGGAACGGCCCCTTCCATTAGCAACCATTTTTGACCGGAAAATAAAAAGCTTTGATAATCTTGAAAGTTACAGTAGCAGTGCTTAAACGGTCCTTCCGTAAGGAACCACTGCTGAGAACGGAAAATTGAAATTTAAGGATTCTTTGGATATGTCCTCTTTGAATATATACTGAACCGGTTCTTACACGAACAACCACTCACCCTGTACGAAAATGCAAGAACCGTTTCAGTATTCGCATTATCACCCGAACGGTTCTGACATCGATACCCGTACCTATATATGATATCACGCGAACCAACACGTAGTAACACCTCCGCTTGGGACTGGGAGACGAAACATTCGAGTCCAGTTTTCCCGGATGGATGGCATGTTATTCTCTATTGTTATTCGCCTGCTGAACACACCCTCGCCGTCTCTTCGTTCAGGGGTTCACACTTGCGGAGTGCTGCTGGACCACACCGCCTACTGCGTGGGAGACGGGGATCAGGCCAGGCTCCCGGAGGTGCGTGAGCGTTACGGTTGTCATTGTGTCTATTGTCGTAATAGGATGTTCGAGTAATCCCACGGAAGGGCCGGTAGCGTTTAGTCCAAGCTCCTAGCGTGTGGGAAGATAATTATCTTACCCGAAAGACGACGTTGGAAGTAGTTTGTTGGCGCAACACGACACAACGCTTATTTTATGCGCTCTATAAATAATGCTGAAAAAACAAATATATGCTCTAAAAAGTGTCGCGCTGTTCCATACCTGCTGCCTTGAGAAGCTCAATCTACCATCCATAGTAGAGCACCAACAGGTACAGCCCCTACCGTCGGATGTTTTGTGGTAGTTGACGCGTGCTGCGATAGAGGTAGTCCCAGTGACACTTTTTGACGGAAACCTGTTTTGAATGACGGGGCTCCTCAATCCATGAAACCGTCGGAATTGTATTCTTGTGGTGCAATAGTTTTTGGCTGAAACCTGTTCTGAATGATGGGGCTCCTCAACCCATGAGACCGTCGGAATTGTATTCCTGTGGTGCAATATTATTCATGATATAGTTACTACTGTAGTCCATGGGATTGTCCATTGGGTATACAGCACGTGTGGTTTCCTTCAAAATCAGTTTGTGGGTGGGGTTTTGAGCTTCTCAAGTAACCTACCTCAGGAAAAAAATAGTGAACGTCTACCGTAGCATGCGTCGGTTGTTGTTATTGATGCAGTGGGCTGTTGTTGTTTTTGCGGTGGTGTTGTTGTTGTCATTGGTGAGTTAAGCTGCTGTTTTTGTTGTTGGGGTGGTGATGTTGTTGTTGTTGTCACGGTAGTTTGTTGACGTCGCAATAGGTTTTTGTTGTTGGGGTGGCAATGCTGTTGGTATTCGTGTTGTCACCGTTGCAGTAGGCTGTTGCCGTCGCGGTAGGCTATTGTTCTTGAGGTGGTGGTTTGGTTGTTGTTGTTGTTGTTGCAGCAAGCTGTTGCTGTCGCAGTAGAATTTTGTTCTTGGCGGTGGTGTTCTTGATCTTGTTGTTGATGTTGCAGTAGGCTGTTGCTTTCGTAGTAGTTTGATTGTTTTAGGTTTAGTTGGAGGGCACGATGGTCGTGGTATGGAGGGCACGAAGACGATGGTAACAATCAAAACAGGCCACGTAAAAAACAAACAAAACTTACCGATCAGTCGAACAGACCACCACCAACAAATACGTGCAATTTGTAGAGTTCATCCATCTGTTGACAACCTCCATCGGAAGATATACTCGTGCAGAGATCGTTGGCTGCTTTCGAGTAGAAGAAGGTGTCTTGCGGCACATGTTATATAGGTTATATAGCAGTTTCCATATATCAGGGGTGGAGTGGGCCTACGGCATGTGTTGCGCAGCATTGCGAAGTGTTGTGTAGATCTCCACGGGAGACATCGCCTGGGACCTCATTGGTCCAACAGCTACTGGAGCAGGAACATACCGGGACCTGAATCAGTCTCTGTAGATGGCGTGCAGTGACACCTTTCAGCCACGGGACATCTGTCCAACAAACATCTCACCCCCCCCCCCCCCCTTTTTTTTTTCTCCCTCCCCCCCCCCCCCCCTGTTCCCCCCCCCCCCCCCTGTTCCCCCCCCCCCCCCCTGTTCCCCCCCCCCCCCCCTGTTCCCCCCCCCCCCCCCTGTTCCCCCCCCCCCCCCCTGTTCCCCCCCCCCCCCCCTGTTCCCCCCCCCCCCCCCTGTTCCCCCCCCCCCCCCCTGTTCCCCCCCCCCCCCCCTGTTCCCCCCCCCCCCCCCTGTTCCCCCCCCCCCCCCCTGTTCCCCCCCCCCCCCCCTATGTACCCTCCCCTCTTCCTCCGCCCGTGTCATCGTCTCTTTTCGCCTCTCCCCTTCCCCTCGCCCCCCCCGTCCGCCGATAAAACCCGAACCCAAATCCGAAAACATTCGTTTGAACAAAAAAACAAAACCAAAACAATTTAAACACGCAGGAGTACGCTTCAACAGAGTTCTCAAGGCTTGAGGCCGGCGGAGCGTTCACGTACGGCCTTGCTAGGGATTCAAGGGATCTAATCGCGTTTGGGCCCGGAAGTGCGAACATTCCCACAACGCCTCCGTCGGGTTTCCGCAATCCCAAAACTCGATCGGTGCGTGCCAATCAATTGGAGATGTTTTTGCTATAATAGAGATTCGACCGATAATTCAATTGGTAAAATGATGGATATCGGGTAGTATAATACATGATTCCACTCTTGACCGGGAGTATATAATCCGATTGATGTTCGTGTCAGAGTTCAAACCTGTGAGTTGGTTTTTACTGGCTAGGCAGTTGCACTGATAGGCAGAGAAGGTGGGATGGGAAAACAGACTGTTTCGTTTTCATTTAGCGGGCTCTTTGATATTGTTCGGACGTATATCAGTATTTTTTAATCAGGGTGCTGTGTTGTCACGTGACAGATCGCTAGAGCTGTGGGATAGCAGGGTGAAACGGCTGGAATACCTAATCGGTAAGTTCCGTCAGACAACTAACTTATCATCATCGCGGTCGACAAGTCCGTTGGCGAAGGTAGCCGTAGGTTCCGTCAAGCCAACTAAACTGACGTTAGGGTCGTGGACATGTAGATTGGCGAAGCCAACCTACTTAGGTCTAGCGATCGAATTCAAGCATATTTACCCCCCTCTCCCCGACCCAGGGGGCTGCGCCAAAAAAACAAAACGTGATCCGCACTCAACCATACTTCCTTTTGACTTGGAAACCCGATACGTCCGATACCCGGCACCTCTGGAAACAACTAATAATATATCGAAGTATCCGACTACTAAATTTCAATACGATAGCTAGTTACTTGAGTCCTTCGAACTCTCAGCTCTACATATCTCCCACCCATGACTTGGGGGGGGCTGTGAAGGTGGCGTGTTTTGTGTTTTGTGTTTTTGTCGTCGTGTTTCCCCTCGCCATGAGACTCACTTCAATACAGGGCACCTTCCACGGCACAGGAATATAAACCAGGAAAACTGGCGCTGGTTCGTTTTTTCATATTTGAGGATGGGCGCGTTCTGTATTTATTTTCATATGAATCGATCGAAACGTATGTGTTTGTTCGTTTCCTGCAGACCCCAAAAGTTTGCCTTCCCGGTTCTTTTTTTCAAGTATACACAATAGGTGTCGTATACTGTACTTCGACTTATACGATTTTGTATGAAATAATGTATTGCGTTACCATATCGTCTCGTAAACAACAACTAGAAAACACCAGTATACATACGCTCGAAGTTTCTCTCCGGGATCATAGATGACGCCGCTCGAATCCCGGGTGTGTCGCAATCTTAAACAAGATAGCACAGCGGGCGTGTACTCTTCTTATGCCAGCTACTTTGTACATAGCCACCGGTTAAGAACGAGTAACAAACAAAACAATCTTGAAAGAGAAGTACATGAAAATAGCCCCCGGGCTAGCAACTGGACATGTAGCCTGGCAACGTAACGCCAACCAGCACAAACGACTTCAAGATTGTAGGTATTTATATACCGGTGGGACGTAGCTGAGGCCATCACTACAGCCCAAGTTTTTAGATCGTGCCTACATCTCGCTTGTCTCCCTCAGCCCCCGCACGCGTTCACGGTGCGTTGAGCAGGGGAGACGGCGGGCAAGGGGCGTCGAAGCCGACCATCGCGAAGAGAGCCGTCGAACGAATTAAAACAAAACTCGAGATATTGAAGTGACGAGATTGCGATGCAAGGCGGACCCGGAAAACAAGTGCATGTTGATGCATGGAGTGGTAGCGTCTCCACAATATATCATATATTATAATTAATTATATCGTTTCCCCCACCCATCCCCTGCAGTGTTTCCGGGCTGACCAGGATAACGCAACCACTTGTTATTAACTGCTTTATGGGTGTACTTCCGTGCTGTTTAAACCCAAACACTTACCAGTAGGAATCAATGCCATATTTAAGTTGGTGGACAGTCCAGTGCAGCACTACCGCAAAAACGTGAAGGGCTGACCAGAAGACGCATCGAACGCTTGTTTCCGTTCGGGCGTGTGTTTGTTTTTTTCGCGTCAACAGATAGCCGCCGGTGCGACTCACGTCTGCGCTATCGGACGGCGTACCCGGAAAGCGACCGCAACGGGCGCCGCGACCAGGGGGGCGTGGTGCGCTGGTAACGATGGCGAGGAAGTCACCGGAATCTCCGACCAGGCCTAGAACAAACAGCGGTGTCTGATGCGGTGTATATAGTGGTGCCGGTTGATTAGTGCCGGTTGTCCGCTACGCTACAGTGCCCGTGGAACCACTTGGCACTAATGGATTCACCATGGTTGTAATCGGGCTGGCGTTATTGGGCAGGTATTCTGGGCTGGCGCTTACTGACGCTATAGATAGGCCACTATTGCTGTACGTGTAGGTCTGTAAAGTCATCGACCGATTGAACTAAATTGATGCCTGATGGGGCTAAAATAGAGTTTGGTGGGACAACAAGCAAAGATTGGTAAAGGAACAAAATATAACTGAAGGCAACAACAGATTTGAGTCTTGTTTTGTGGACTTGGCTTATGGTGTGATTGACTTACGACGTGATTGGCTTCCGTCATGCTGAATGGTTTGTGACCTGGTTGGCCTGAGGTTTAGTTGGTCTCTGGCTTTGTTTGGCGTATGGCACGATTGGCCTATATGGCCTATGACCTATGGTTCGATTGCTCTACGGAAATATTTAGATTTTCCCAGTTAGTGACGGGTTTGACTTGGCAGTGGGAGTGGTCCCAGAGTTTTGATGTACCAGTGTGTACAATTCCTGACCTGGTTGGCCTACCTTCACCTGACCCTCGTGCCCAAGGGTAGTGAAGCAGCTCTGGCATTAAGCGCAGTGACAATCGTAACAGCAGCATTAACAACAGTGCTAGGAATGCCATCAGCAGTAGCAACAGGCCTAGGTTTTCCGTTCTCGCTCGTCTTACATCAGCTCAAGATCGTGATGATCGTACCAGCTGGGACGACGCCCAGTGTCGGAGCAGCCCGGCCTCAGTCGTTGTCGTTTCTCGAACATGCTGAAGGCTCTCGGTTCTGTTGTGCTTAAGTTAATCGAGGCTCATAACCTCCTTGCGGATTCCCCGTCGTGGGCGTGTGGGCGCGGTTGCTGAGGTAAATCAGGCAGCCCGCCGCAGAGTTAAGCACTTTGGCCGGTGTCGACGCTGCTGGTTGTTGCTCGACTTCAGCTCTCAGAATACGATACTGAAAGAAGAATGGTACTCAAGGTCAGTCAATGGATGGTCGGCCTTGTCCAAGTGGACATAATTAGGAGGGGGAGGAGGAGAGAGCAGAAAGAACGTGGACGCGTGTGCGTGCGGAAGGTCAATCCGTCACGGTTCTGCGAAGCTTAAAGACCCCCAGCGTCCGGTCAATACAAAAATTTGAAACCAAAAACATGTCCGAACTACAAACGGTATTTCGTGGTTCCTCCATACACCCGAGATAGCTAACCCAAGAGGGTAAGCCGAGGTCGCTTAAACGATCTGCGTCGACGCTCGCTTCGATAGAGGTACATAGCTGAAATGAATTTGATGTGACGGGGCTCGGTATCCCTCGTGAGAAGTCAGGGGGGGAAAATGACGAAATAATATAACGACTACAACAATGACTGTGAGACGAACTTGCCTACGGATGACAGCTGAAAATCTTCTATATTTTTCCGGTGTGACCACTTCGAGAGACAGCAATGGCTACACTATTTATATGAAACTGTGGGCCCGCTTTTAGAGTTTGTCTTCTTCGGCAGCCACCGTCCGGGGAAAACAAAGCTAAACATATAGAACAACATTTGGATGTATTCGTCCCTTGCCTAAATTAATTTTGAAAGTCACAAGTGAATGACACCCTTTAAAGTTAGATAGGAGAAACGTCAGATACGAGTCTGTAAAAACATCCATAAGGGGGTTTGCATTGTTGGCTCAATATTGTCTTGCATTTAGGAAATATATTTAGCTTCATGTGGGCGGTATGATTGTCATATTATATTAGCTGCACACGGTGCGATGTCAATCTGAAAAACAAAAAATCGTTTTCACAAAATAATGCGCATACCTGCTACCATAAACCATATGTACAATATGGCACAATATGGCACCTGGTACCATGAACCATATGTAGACTTCAAGGCGTTCGGGGCTACGCACGGCTCCACGGACGACGAGAGATGTGTCTTCGGAGTCCCGAATTTAGTTTGGACGGAAGCAGCGAAGGTGATGGGAGGAAGGCAGTGGTATAAGGGAGTGCTGCAGGGATCTGAGAGGTTTATGACCTCCTGGCACAAAGACGAAGAGGAGGCTAGCCGAAAACGAGCGAGCAAGCGAGACAAAGAGCGCAGCAATAATGAAGAGACGACAAGACGGGAGGGGTGCGGAAGAAGGACGAGTCGGCGAGGGAAGAAAACAAGGGAGAAATGGCGGACCGAGTGGCGCGATATGTGCCGGACTGACTCTCCTGGACTACTTGTTTGTTTGTTTGTTTGTTTGTTTGTTTGTTTGTTTGTTTGTTTGTTTGTTTGTTTTTATTTTGTATATTTCCCCTCCCCTCATCGCCGCACCATTGCACCACACCCTCGGGATGACGTGTCTGTGCTATCTCTGTGGTCTTGTTTGTTTGAGTGTTTGCTTGTACTTTTTGACTTGTCTCTTTGTCGGCTTTGTCTTTGTTTTTTTTCCTTCGCTGTTTTTGACCTTTTTCAGTTGCACTGCTCGCAGGCCGGGGTACATCAGTAGGACGGCACCATAGTTCCCTTCCCCCGTATTATGTTTGCGTTTATAATCGGGGTGGAGGACTCGATTTGTTTGCCTGACCGGCGTGAACCCGGCACGGAACACCCCGGCATTATAGGGGCACCAAGATAGAATCAGGGGGCGTATACCCCCGATTGGTGATGTTGCCTTTCCAGTTTTAGTTTTACCTTCACATAGCGTGTAGAGGGGAGAGGAGAGCTCCAGACTATCTGTTGTTGACTGACTTTGATCGCTTTGCGGACCCTTCGGGTTCCACTTTTACTTCATTACACTTTGTTTGGGTAAGTTAGCCTGTGACCACAAGAATCGACCGTGTCAAGTGTTGGACTAGTACAGAGAAATGGAGGTACTAGATTGAGAGACCAGCACGGTTTCTAATGTGAAGACAACAACAATAACAACAACAACAACAACAACAACAACCACAACAACAACAACAACAACAACAACAACAACAACAACAACAACAACAACAACAACAACAACAACAACAACAACAACAACAACAACAACATCTCTCTATATACACAACAGGAATTTGATATTATCAATAGTCCTTCATCTCTTGTAACGATCCACATTTCATCTCTCCTTCCCACTCGACTCCCTCTTCCTCGTTTTCGACCTGTTTCTTGGAGAGGGGGTCCTGTCAAAGGGGCAACGATACGTACGTCTTCCATAACTTAGGCGCTCGTTTCATTTATGTATTAACTTTCCAACAAACAACAATGTTTTACTATTTATACATGCTGGCTATGTTCTGTTACATAACACAATATTTGGTGCGCACGGTCTCTATTACTACCACGCCGCCGATCACTCGTTCGCTCGATCGCCGATTGTCCGTCCTCTCGCGCTCTCGACGGTGCATCGTTCGCCTGTGGCGACCTTGCGCCACCTGGGTTGATCGCCCCGCCGTGTAGATCGCTCGATCACCCGCTGCTCGCTCGGTAGATCGCGCCGGCGCTCGCCCGCTTCCGCTCCTTGTGAAGTGGTAGTAATAGGTGTATCATATTTAACGAGATCCACGTATACACCCCCGGAAAATAAAGAAGACGGTTGAAAATTGTATTATCAAGGACAGGGCGGGCAAACCTACTTTACGGTGGCCCATAATGAATAACACCAGCAGAATTACTTTTAATTAGTATCTTCCCAGATTGTGTATATTTTTGTCGCAACTTTTTTTCGTGTTTTATCGTGTTTTAGAAACAAAACAATATGTGCATCTGGACTAAAACGCAGCTACACAGACACACGCAGGCATTCTGTAAACCTGTTGTTAGGTTGTACAGAAAGCTGAGGACTCTAGCTTCCCAACGATCCTACTTTTAGCCGAGATTTTGAGGTTGCAGACAAGGTACAGATCGACGGGGGGGGTTGGGGTGACCATCTGGGGACCCATGTATCCCTAGAACAATCGGGATTTGCGCAAAACCAAGAAGGGAGCATTGCGACACAAATCGTCAGCCTTCCAGTGATGATGCTAAATACGCCTTTTTCCCAATAGAATCAAGGCTGAAAAACGCCCCCCCCCCCTTAAACATAGTGTATGCTTGAGGACCTGTTTTCACCCACCTCTGCCACACCTCCAACTGCATACTTTCGGCTCCACGTAGTGATCGTTCGAAAGCTGAAGTCTATAGCTTTCTGCCGTACCTACCTAAAGGTCTTTTAGTATCCCGGTGTGTGTCGGTGTTGCAGCTACGTAGTCCAAATGCAAATACGGTCTTTCATAAATATTGGAAAACTAATTGGGCCAAAAACATTAATTCCGAGACAAATAAATTCACGTATGAGGTGTTATTTATTATTGTTGTTGTTGTTGTCTTCACATTAAACTCGTTTCAGTTGCTAATCCCTATAGTCTGATCTAGCAAGATCACAGCCCGTGGCCACAAAAGTGCTAGAGCCATCAGAGAATCCTAAAGAACACGGACACTTAGCAGGGAAAGGATACACCTAAAGTCCGAAGAGGTACACCTAAAAATCCCTACAGCATGTTATGCGTGTCCAAAACTGAACTACAGGCCCGCAAGCTCCATTCGACTAGAGCAGCATCGCCCCCCTACCACTCTTTACCAATGAATTTGCCGACTACAGCGTAACTACTGTCTGAAGTGCTGTCTGCATAAAAACACACGGTAGGCGTGGGAATAAGATGGAGCACGCAGCTGCTGTCTGAAGTGCTGCCGGAATGACAGTCCGCGGTTACACAGTGAAAAAGAACAGCCAACCAAAGCCATCACGTCAATTGACAATTGCCCGAATCTATCCTGAACGTCTGTGTTAGGCACAGCATTATAAGCATCGACACTGATTTGGAATCGTTCCACATTGAAGGGGTCTTCCACCACCAGGCACACAATGAAGGCACCCGGGGTGTCGGCGCCATCTCTGCCGCGTCTCTCTACAAAATCAGTGACGTCATCCACACAGACCCAACTACGAAATTCAGGGGAAAAAACGAAAAAAACAAAACAACAAACATGTTTGTCCGTTCGTCACGGGTCGATGTAGTCCGTGCTTCGGATGGCTGCTCCGCGCTGCTGTGCTGCTGCTGCGGTGCGCTGCTGTGCTCCGGCGCGCCGCTCCGGTGTCACTTGGCCAGTCCTAGCACGACCACACTCGACCTGCTCCGTCCGTACTCACTCTCGTTGTTGTCCTTCCCAGCCGGCTCCTCGCTTTCTCCCTCGTTGCACTCAGGATGCTTGGTCTGGAAAATAACATTTCTCGCGCTGAAGGGATTGACCAGTCCAGGCTCCAGCTCGTCGCCACACGCTCCTTCCTCCTTTGATGGCGAAGCCAGGTTACTGAGACAGCACAGCTCCCTCTAGCAAACACACCTAGGGCCGTGTACGTAGTGTCCGTCCACCTTTCTGATGTCGTCTGCCTCCGCGCACAAAAATTAGTGGGACATTGCTGTCTACACCGACGGCCTAAAAGGCCCGTGCATCTGAACTTTTGCGCCTAACGCACCAGTGCCGATCCAACTCTACCGCTGCACACGCTTCGCGGCGGGTGCTCAGCAGCAAGAAGGTATCGGTCCGCTTGAGGGTGAGCCTAGCCTTGCTCGCTAGAAAGACTCCCCCCCTCGCTATGGGCCATGCCAAAGCAAAAACTTTGCCGAGGCAGCGAGGGGAAGAAGGGAATAGGGCCACAGTAATATTAATACAATAGGAAGCGTTAGAAAGCACAGAGCACCCATGGACTGACAACTAGCGTAGGGAATCAGTTAGGTTATGGTTTTCATAAAGTCGAGTATAATAGTAAATCACGAATCCCACACGAACACTATTTAATACAAATACCACATAAAACAAACATTATATGTACGCAGCTCACAAAGTTGAGTATCTACTATTCAATCAGTTGAACTCACAGCTGACGTATCATGATTTAAGCGCCATTAACAAAAACATTCGAAAATATTCAACGTAAATACGTGGTGACGTGTCAACACGTCATCACGTCTCCTCTTTGGCCGTCTTTTTTGTTAGAACAAGCTGTGCATTCTTGGATCATTCCTTGCTCCGGTTCTGAAAACCAAAATCGCCCTACCCACTATTAATAGGTGTGAAACGATAAAAACAATAAAAAAAATACCAGGTACATCGTATACACTTGCATGATCCCACCTCAACTACCGTACACCACTCTCCACACACACGTTCTCCCCTCTGATTCTCTCCTGGAACCGTTTAGCCCTCTGGACAACTGGTATATAGCTGTTGCGGAACTGGCCGGACACCGCACGCATCACACGGACAGGGTGAGCTACTGTACATATAAACTGTGTTTTTATATTGGACTCGTAGGATTGAGAGCCTGATGACCGTGATGATCCACAGGTGATAGCCATTCCTATTTCCAACACGTAGGGTGTTGCGTTCGAGGAGGAATGCCCAGAAGCACATGTCGTCGTTTCGTCTCCCTCAGGGCCATCCTCGGGCGACCACAGCAGCATGCGAAATAGGCCCACGAAAAGAAACCAACTACATCTGATCATCGGGTTACAGCATCGTCCCCAGCGAACAGCGCTTCAGAAAACATTTTTGAATGGCCTTTTTGCATAGTTGTGCGATGATATTTTCACGAACAGGTATGTATGTACAAAAGCTATGTTCGCATATAACGTAGGAGCTGGGGCAGCCTAAAACAGCTAAGTGCGGTGCGTTGGCAATGCCCCGCTCGATATTCCGAAATTGGACGTGATTTCTTTACACGATGTTGATCATGCATCAGCCAACAAACGGAAAGCCTGCCTTTTCGTTTTTGATGCTTCATTCGAGAGATATGACCGATATAAATAGTCGAAAAAATGCATAATAAGTGGTCATAACTTTCGTGAAACAAAAATAAAAAAGGCAGGCTTTCCCTTTGAGTACACATACCGTTCGAATACGACGTTAATACTTCAGATCAAACTTCACAAAAAGGAGCGGGGAATCGCAGTAAAACTACTCGCTCTCGCCACTACTTCTGTATTGTATAGAAAACGTGTTTTGGCAATATCTCTTTATGGGTGACGAATTGACAAGTGCAACTGATAGCGATCGTCTCCTTGGGTATTCAGCCTTGTCCACACCAATGTTTATCTTGATCGGGAAATGCGAATAGTTTTAGCCGTCATACGGATGTTATGTCAAAATGTCGCCATAAACAGGTACTTTTGAGTTTTCGTGGATTTCTCGGCGTGATCGAGTCGGATTCTGGAAACGTTTGAACCTGCCTATCCACTACGGTGTCAGGGTCAGTGCTTCCAGTGTTCAAGTCCAAACTTGCAGTGGTTCACGCGATACGGCTTTAAGAAGCTTTGTCCGTTTTTTGGCTGGCCCACCTCGTATATTTTTCGAGTTTTGGAGGGCCCACACCGTATACGTATGAGGTATATAAATATAGGGCGGCTCGTTCTTTGTGTTGGCTCTTTGTCTCTCCCTTCTTCTATTGTCTGTTCTTCCCTTTATTCCGTTTTGTCTGGTATTTTTGTGTCGTCCGTGTGTTGTCCATCGGCCGGATACCTGTGGTAACGTATATGGTATATGTCATACATAGTAGGCCTCACTACTGCGTGCAGTACCTGTGTGTTTATTTTACATTCATCGATTTTTCCCACCCGTCGGTCGACATTCAGTACAACCAGTCTCCGTGCCGATTCTTCATTATTTTAGAGAGATACAATATCTGTGCATGAGTTATGTGGTAACACTGAGGCATATGCTATGTCCACGTAGCAATACATTGTCATATCAGTCTTTAAGACATACATATGATACCAGGTAAGTTGTGTATCAAAACAGAAGGATCACTTTCAGACGGGGGCTAAGTAAATCGGAACAATACATCATGCTCAAAGCACCGACCGCCACACAAACGTTTGCATAATAGCCTGTCCTCCAGGCTGCTCCAGGGTGACGGTGTTACAAAATCGTTCTACCCCTTTTGCTCACACTCTTGTAGCTGTGTCCGATTGGCAGGCCCATACTCGTACTACAGCTGTATACCGGACGCATGCTACAACTGCCAGTAGAGAGAGGTTCGCCATTCTTCTTCTGAGAGTGGTTATTGAGAAGCTCGAATTCCCACCCAAAAACTGATTTTGAAGGAAACTAAAAGTGCTACACGATGGACAATCCCATGGACTTAAGTATAAAATGGAAAATATTGCACCACAAGCAATACATTCCGAAAAAAAACTAGTACGTACGAGCAATTTTTTTCTCCGAAATTAGGCTAGTCCTGCCGACGACGCCAATTGTTAAAAAGACTGAGGTAAGGACACAGAGTATCCCTATCCTGGTCAGCCTATATAGAACAGGTACTCGTTGGTACTCGCGTGTGTTGTTTGCTTAGAGATAGAAGAAGAGCAGCTATATTCCTTTTGCGTGATGGAAGACTGAAATCGTACGGGCGGCTGACGGCCACCCTCCCTGGATCCCATGTAAGATACGCCTTCCAAGTGCTACCAATACGATTCATATACCTGATACCATGTATATACCAAGGGTACGCGCGGTAAAGGTCGGGACGGGAAAATGTGGTCGGGACGGGAACGGTACGGTACGGGAATGGGAAACCGTCAGATTTTTCGTTCCCGACCGCGATTTCCCGACCGGTACCATCGTCAGTTTCTGTTCCCGAGCTTTACCGTCCCGCGGTAATGGCCGTGTTCCCGTTCCCGACTGTTTCCCATCCCACTGTCTGCCCATTCCCGACTATTCCCGTCCCGTTGTCCGCCCAGTCCCGACTATTCCCATCCCACTATCATATCAGTGATTCCCGTCCCATCCCGACCATGGGGCACAGCTTCTCCCATCCCGCATCTCACTATTGGGGCAGATATTCCCATTCCATTTACCGCCGATTTCTTCGTTTTCCCATCGCATGACCATGGATGGATGCAAGTGCGTATACTGCATTTTTACTCGTATATTTCCGAACTATAAAAACAAATCGTCTATTATTTCCTTTTTTTTTCCCTCTCGTTTTATTTTTTATTTTGAACGCGATCCTAAAATTTTTATTAACCATTCAATCGGCCCCACTCACACTTCGCTATTTGAAATAATGGTACGTACGTATAAATAATCGTACATTTGGGCGGTCGTATATTTGTTAAATTATTATGTCGAGAATAAAACCAAGAACACTCACACCACCACCCGGCCCAAAGACAAAACATGGCATCAAGCATGGATGTTGTGGTGGTGGAGGATCCCGGCGGAACTGCTTCGGCGCCTCAAGCAGCGCCAAAGCAATCAGCCCCGGTTCCTGCTCCTATTGGCACTGTTCTCGCGAATGTTATACTCGTACTCGAAGAAGACTTTTGATTATACCTTTTTCAGTCGTTGTCTCCAGCGTGTGTTCCCGACCGTGTTCCCAACAATTCCCGACTGCGTTTCCCGACCGTATTCCCGACCGTATTCCCGACCCGGTTCCCGACCSATTCCCGACCCATTCCCGACCTATTCCCGACCCATTCCCGACTTATTCCCGACCTATTCCCGACCCGTTCACCGATCGTTTCCCGTACCGCCGAAAAGATTTTCCCGTACCTACCGTACCGCCAAAAATCGGTTCCCGTCCCGTCCCGTACCGCCAAAGAATCGTGTCTTCCCGTCCAATCCCGTCAACCAAATGGTTTCCCACCTTCCCGTCCCATTCCCGTCCCCCGTAAACAGACGGGAACATTTTCCCATACCGCCCCTCGGGAAGACCCAAAAAAAATTCCGCCTGCGGCGGGCAAAACGGTCCCATCCCGTACCACGCGGTGCCGAAGGCACCGCGCGTACCCCTGCTATTTAGGCACCCTGGCGGTCGTATATTTGTTAAATTATTATGTCGAGAATAAAACCAAGAACACTCACACCACCACCCGGCCCAAAGACAAAACATGGCATCAAGCATGGATGTTGTGGTGGTGGAGGATCCCGGCGGAACTGCTTCGGCGCCTCAAGCAGCGCCAAAGCAATCAGCCCCGGTTCCTGCTCCTATTGGCACTGTTCTCGCGAATGTTATACTCGTACTCGAAGAAGACTTTTGATTATACCTTTTTCAGTCGTTGTCTCCAGCGTGTGTTCCCGACCGTGTTCCCAACAATTCCCGACTGCGTTTCCCGACCGTATTCCCGACCGTATTCCCGACCCGGTTCCCGACCGATTCCCGACCCATTCCCGACCTATTCCCGACCCATTCCCGACTTATTCCCGACCTATTCCCGACCCGTTCACCGATCGTTTCCCGTACCGCCGAAAATTTTCCCGTACCTACCGTACCGCCAAAAATCGGTTCCCGTCCCGTCCCGTACCGCCAAAGAATCGTGTCTTCCCGTCCAATCCCGTCAACCAAATGGTTTCCCACCTTCCCGTCCCATTCCCGTCCCCCGTAAACAGACGGGAACATTTTCCCATACCGCCCCTCGGGAAGACCCAAAAAAAATTCCGCCTGCGGCGGGCAAAACGGTCCCATCCCGTACCACGCGGTGCCGAAGGCACCGCGCGTACCCCTGCTATTTAGGCACCCTGGGAATCGGCTGCCACTTTGCCACACTGCTGTGGGTGCGTCAAGGAGTATTTTGAGGGGCGGGAGATATCCGGATCGACGATATTGATGGAGCTGTGGTGGATTGCAAATTTTCCCACAGGAAAAAAACAGGGGTATTGTTGTTCCAGTTGTCGATTGCTGAAAGTATATTTGGCCAAATCACGATTATTTTGTGGGCAGTGCAACACAGGTGTGCCGCCCTGCGCTGAACTGCGTAGTGGTTGAGACTGCTGTACAGGCCACAAGGAACTTAGGGATCCCTATCACCACCACCAGCTATGGGTGCTCTCGTGCGATCGCTATGGCTGGCTGTCCTTCTAGCTCAGAGGTGTGGCGCTTGGGTGTTCCCTACGACCTCTCCTCTACGTCCGCTGCTTTCATCAGGACACAAGGGCTTGCGGCCTGCAGCCTGCGTGATGACCAACGCGCGGTGTCCGTTCTCCCGCACGATCCCGAATTCCCGACAACGTGGGCGGAAGGCCTCGATCCCGCTTCGTGCGGAGCCGCTGGAGGCGGAATCGCTAGAGGTGGACAGCCCCTTCGCAGGGGAGACAGCACCTTCGCAGGGGACGGAAGTAACGGCAAGGCTGCACAAGCCTGTAGGGCTCATGCTAGCGGAGACGGAACCAGGCAAGCCCGGCCTGGTAGTCGACGAGCTCGTCGAGGGGGGGTCTGCAGAGGTGAGTTTTATCGTACGTGTGTGCGCGTAAAATGGGAATACCGCGGCGTGGGCGCGCGTGGAACTTATAAGCGGAGTGCTGCAGCGCGCAACCCGTCGATGTTCATCAGAAATCAGCACTTACCGGAGCCAGCACCAAAGATGTCAGGAGACGGGCAATCGTCAAGCAGTCAGTCAGTCAAGGGCGTCCGTCACACCTGTGTTGCAGTGCCCACAAAAAAAACACGATTTTATCGAATCTCTTGACAAAGAGATACTGGAACCACGTCTACCCCAGTTGTTTTTCCTGTAGGACTTTTCGTAATTCTGCCCTAGCTCCGAACTTTCCCATTAATACAAAACTTGGCAAGGCAGATATAAGCTCCTTGGTACACTCCCGTCAGTGTGCCAAAGCGGCAGCAGATTCCGTGGCCTCCTTCGATGCGGACCTCGTCGTTGAAGTTTGAAAATGTGGTTCCAGTCGCTTGAATATGCGGCTTCTCGTACTGTATTCAAGTATTTTTTTTCCTGCTGCAAAACGAGCACGAGGTACTTTTCGAAAAAAAAATCTGCTGTAGAACGAGCACGAGCTCGTTCTACGGCAGGGAAAAAAAATACTGGGCTACAGTACTGGAATCCACAAATTCAAGCGCCTGGAACCACATTTTCAATTTTCAGCGACGAGGTCCGCATCGAAGGAGGGCGCGGAAACTGCTGTCGCTTTGGCACACTCACGGGAGTGTACCAAGGAGCTCATATCTGCCTTGCCAAATATTGGATTAATGGGAAAGTTCGGAGCTAGAGCAGAACTACGGAATGTCCTACAGGAAAAAAAAACTGGACAGGTGTGGTTCCAGTGTCTCTGTGTCAAGAGTTTTTTTTTGGTTTTGTGGGCACTGCAACACAGGTGGTCAAGGCATTTCCATCCGTCTAGACGGATTGTCCCCTATCCCCGCAAGGAAAAAACGCCTTGCTTTGTGTGTGGAAACCCTTTTTTTTGTTTTTGTGCTACTGGCTGCTGGCTCCAACACATCATAAAGGAGCAAGAAGAAATGAGGATATTGCTGTGTTGCGCGTTGCTCGTGATATACCAGTATACTGCTGAAGATCTGAACTCCGAACGCGAATAAAAAAATGGTAGAATTAAATGGCGGAAAAAAATCACAACCACAAAATTCAGGTTTTCAAAAATATGGCTAGGCGTTTAAAAAAAACGGGGATTTTTCCTTGGTGTCCCCGGGTTTTGCCGTCAAGGCACGTCCGTCAAGGCATTTGCCTTGACCCCGTCCGTCAAGGGGTAAAAGTGCCGTCTCCTGACATCTTTGGCCAGCACCGTAACCCCTCTCGACGCTCAGTACTCAGTATACGTAGCCTTCCAGTGTAGCCTATACCGCACCACTGAAATAGAACGTACAGCAGTAGTAATTTTAACTTCTTTTTTTTTTTATCCTCCGGCGGATGGGTAAAAATAAAGCTTACGCCCTCCACACTTCTACGTCTCACTTCGTGTCGTGTGTCAATTCACTCCATGCCCCCTCGGAAGTTTCAGCATTATAACCAAATGTGCTACAGCAGTAGTAAGAATACTGCAGTAATATACCAGGTATGGGTTTTTGTATATGTGATTGGGCCTGATCACTATGGCCCCCCGCAATAGTAATTGGTGGTAATGAGGCGCGACCTCGGTGCATGCAGTAGTAAAATCTGCGATGCATCACGCTGGGGAAATACTGATAGTGCCGAACCAAAAAAAAGAAGCATCTACGTATGCGTGCCGTTTGGGTTCTATCGTCAGCACACAGCAGCAGCGGCAGCTGCTGTGGCTGCCGCAGCAACAACAGCAACAGCAGCAGCAGTAGAACACACGGGGCCAGGGTCAGCGTCGCTGTACGCTCGACTTGTCGGTCTAACACTTGAACCCTCTGTACTCGCACTCAGTTTGTTGTGTGCCTCCTGGTTCCCCAACACGATATTGATGTTCGCCATAATTTGAAGACGAAAAAAGCTGTACCTGATACGTGTCCAACAACCGATATTTTCGTAGCAGGTGCCACCACTGCTATTGCTGTACGACATCTACAGCAGAACTTCTCCGCCCCCTCATCAGTAGGAGGGTGGGCCTTACAATACCAACTACACCATGTCTTAGGGACACGGCCCAAACGTTGCTGTAGTCAGACGCATTCTGCCTACTGGCAGAGTTGGGTTTCGTTCGGTAGAACTAAAAAAACAAAAAACGTCATGATATGTTACGTTCCGAATTTAAAAAAAAAACATTTCCCAGCCATGTGCCTGTAAAAATCATGGCCCACAGCCATGCCTTTGAAAACACACGTTCAGCATCTACTGTAGCTCGACCAACTCTGAACGAGTTACAGCGATACCAGCACGAGAAGACTTCGTTAGTATGTGTGCGTGCACAGCCCCCGACGGGACTGGCGTTGGTGCCGTATATGTTGAGTGCGGTGTACAAACGTGGCCGAAAAATATGTTGACTCTCACACACAGAGAGAGGGTCTAAAACTTGCCACCCTACCCTCGTACGCGATCCGATTTTTCAGAGTCTTTTTTTGTACTTGATAAATCAGGGGAAACAAGACTCGCGCTTCGCGCTCGCGCGCATCATTTTCATCTAGGATAACGTATGGAAATCGGGGAATATTTTATTGTACTTCGGTATGCCTTTAGTGTCAGCGATATTTGTTTTTTAAAGTAATAAAATGTTTTTTTTCGAGACAAAGCTCGTAAGGGTCGGGGCGGGGTCGGGGTTGGGGTTGGGGTTTTTGTTAGGGTTGGCGTTAGTGTTTAAAGTGGTGCTTTCGGCCTTTTTCGTAATAGACCTTCTCATATCACTGGAACCACACGCGGGCCGAAACCAATTCCCCGGTTTCTATACTTTATCACAGATAATAACTCAGAATTGCGGCACGTAAAGGCCAGAGGGGAAAATTGACGAAAACTGACGAAAATTGACGATTAAAGGTGACGATTACTGCAGTAGTAACGGCTACTGCATGGTTGGGGCTTGATATAATGGCTGGTTCGGTATCCGAGTTATAATGGTTGCAATACAAGGAGTCGCACGGCACGGATGCGACGTGATCCCGGTCGTACTTCCTGGGCGCTCAGTCTGCTCGCAGGCGGCTGAGTGACACAAAACTTGTCATTGTTTCGATCGCTACAGCAGTATCCCCAAAGGATCGGCCCACTCTTTTTTCTGTTTTTCTTCTTTTTTTTTCTCATCACACAGTAATCAGATGTAGATCTTCTGGGTAGGTTCTAGTGTTTTATATCACGGGCCAGCACACCTGGCTAGTAAAACCACTTTGCGTACCAGGAATAACAGTAAGGCTAGGTGATCCCACCTAGCTGCTCTCCTCTGTTGTCGATAGATGTAAGATAAGCACGCGGTCTTCTAGTTTATCTCGCTTCCACGCACTTTTGGCCTGTAGCTATGAATAGCTGGCCCCGCTACACCTAGGCAGAGGGCTCGATACCCCTCTTGATCCCTTGTTAGGCACACATGGCCAACAGTTAGCGGTGTACACGTTCCACAGCATTGATTCTGCAGGTTATCGTTCCGATGAAGCATGCTGGTCGTCAATCTCGGAAAAAGGTACAGAAACTATTTCGTTTAGAGCTCGTAGTCTCTTGCCTCGTGCCCTGTCCGAACGACTCAACCCGAACCAAATATTCACACAAAACAACGCATGTCTTTATTCCCGCTCTCAGGACTCCGCACCTCTTCTACGATGCGCTGTCTATCTTGCGCCAAATACCCACTGCCCTCGACGACTCCTCTGCTGACTCGCCTGCTGTTGTCTACCCTCGCTGCTGCTCGATGGTCCTGCTGCTGAGATAGACCCTGGCTCGATTCTGATCATGCATGCGCAAGTCAAGGCAAATCGGCTTATCTCTCATCACGTATCATACGATATCTCAACCTCTCCTGAAGTACCTGTTTTCCAACTATCCAATCACGAAGGCCTTGCTGGCTCTGAAAATCTGGTGCCCGGCTGTATTTTCGTATCATACGAGCGAACATTACGTATGTACTCAAACCTTTATATCTGGCCATGTCCTACGTGACTGACACAACGTTCATCCGACGCATTCGTGATTTTCGTACATTTACCCTATTCTACCTATAAACCTTAACCCAATCAGAACTGAAAAAAAGTGTTACATACTAATTCCAAGTAGTTTTTGTCCCCAAATTCGTGGGACCAGTTCTTAAGGGGTTAAGATAGAATTAAAAGCATACCTCAAGACAGAATTAAAAAAAAAAAAAAATCCGGTATCAATCCCGCATTGTTATCTTCTACCGGTATACATCTTTTGTTTAGCACTTTCTTACCACTCTCTTATGCCCAAAATGCACACCCATCGTTTTTTGATAATCAATTTTACTTTCAAGCTCAAATCTCAGGAGGTTTTATCCTCAGCGATCCTCTGGGCGAGCCTTGGTCACAGGTGTCGTCCCTTCTTCCCCCCAGTACAAACATGCCTTCTTGGGTATCGTGCCTAGGGCTCAGCATTCCCAGTGCTTGTCGATTTCCATCGAGTGTTGCTGACTCACGCTCTCGCGCTTTCCGCTCGTAATCTATTTTTATGTGCAAGAACCAGTCCCTACGAGTACGTGCACTCACCCGGTGAGAATTAAACACACAAAAGTCGATTTTAGTACGCACGAAGATAACTTACCGAGCTACCTGAGATGCCGGTTCCGTACCCAAGATTCATACCAAACAATGCTCAAGATTCACATCTATCAATACCCCCAAGATTCGTATCTGTCAACACCTAAATACCGGAATAATGCCAGTAACCCCCCCACCCCCCAAAACCCGACATGCTCCGTTCCGGCACTGTAGGGATGAGAGGGTCTATGTTCATACGACTACGGTCATGCATGAAAATGAAGTACACCTCCCCCCCCCCGTCATATAAATATACGATATATTTATAGGTTGGGTTGGCGTCGGTTGGCAACGACGCTGTAAAACACGCCACTCGCTGCGTGAGCTAGACAACCAGGGTGCCGTTTTTTTTTGTTATTTTTTTTTGGCGGTCACCAAAGCTGGCGGTCGAGTAGATCATTTGTGCGGGGTGGAGAACCTTTGTTCCGCACAAGGGGAATGGTCGTATCACGTAGTGTTAATATGGTAAGGCATCCGCGAGGCAGTTACATAGTAAAACCCATTGCTGTCTCCGGAAGTGGCCACACCAGAAATTAAATTAACTCATTGAAGCTGTCGTCCATATGCAAGTCCGCCTCAGAGGCGGTTCTTAGCAGGATGCAGCTCACCCTCCATGCGACTCGCGAAACACCTCACGGCGCTTTAAACGCTTGGTGCAACCAATGCCTACCTGGTTGGTGAAAACCCGACATGCTCCATCCCGGCATTGTAGGGATGCGAGGGACTATGGTCATACGACTACGGCCATGCGTGAAAATGATGTACACCCCCCTCCCCCCGTAGCAAAGACTGTGCCAGTACCCAACGACACGTTTTCGGGCTGCCCTCGGTTTAAGAGACATCTGTCCAACGCCAGCCTTTTTCGACGCTGGCCTTTTTCTTGCTGCTTGCTGTGGATATATCGAGTTCGAAAAGTCGATCAGGGGGTGTACTCATGCCGTGCACGGCCGTAGTCGTATGACCATAGACCCTCGCATCAGGGGGTGTACTCATGTCTTGCACGGCCGTAGTCGTATGGCCATAGACCCTCGCATCCCTACAATGCCCGGACGGAGCACGTTGGGTTTTCACCAACCAGGCAGACATTGCTTGCACCAAGCGCGAAGCGTCGTGAGGTATTGGGCGAGTCGCGTGGAGGGTGAGCTGCATCCTGCTAAGAACCGCCTCTGAAGCGGACTTGCATATGGACGACAGCTTCAATGAGTGAATTTAATTTATGGTGTGGCCACTTCCTGAGACAGCAATGAAAGCACTATCTAACTGCCTCGCGGGTACCTTACCATATACACACTACGTGATACGATCATTCCCCTTGTGCGGAGCAAAGGTTCTCTACCCCGCACAAATGATCTAGCTCGACCTCCAGCTTCGGTGACCGCCAATAAAATAAAAACGGTACCCTGGTTGTCTAGCTCACGCAGTGAGAGATGTGTTTTTCAGCGTCGTTGTCAACCGACGCCAACCTAACCTATAAATATATCATATATTTATTGGGGGGAGGGGGGTGGGGTGTTCACTCGTAGTGAGACGGTATCTCCTGGAATATAACAGCGGCCAACACCTGATGCCATGCGCTAGTTCTCGGAAGGTTCCTTGGGTCCACCTATCACGCCTCTCGATTCGTTAGGAACTCCTCCACTCCTCACTCTCCGGCCAATATTTTCATTTTTACTTCAGATGCCTCGTTTCATCGGCAACGTTCTCATGCCTCACTCTGAATTCGCAAACCCACTATCAACTTATTACGACGCATTTACTATATTCGCCCTTCTTTTTCCC
This sequence comes from Saccharina japonica, assembly GCA_008828725.1. Lineage (NCBI taxonomy): Eukaryota > Phaeophyceae > Laminariales > Laminariaceae > Saccharina > Saccharina japonica. The sequence goes on along the minus strand of MEHQ01002961.1, from coordinate 290,622 downwards.
ATCCCTCCCATTGATAGTCGTAACTCAGACCCGGGGGTCACATGGTAAGCCCCCCACCCCCCCACTACGGTTTGTGCCTTGCACTTTTTTATCGCGAGGTGATTTCAGGCCCTTCTTCTCTCGTCGACTCGCGTCGATTTTCTCTCTGTTGTCTGGCCAGCAGACGATGTTTCCCAGCCCAGGTACAGCAGTATCAGCGCACTTTAAAAAAAGAAGTGTGCTACCTACGTATTACCACCCTGTTGGTTAGCAGGGACAACGTACTAGCCTGCATAGGGACAGTTCGACGCGAGTCGGCGAAGGAAGAAAGGGGTGAACCCTTCCACCGATTGAAATGAACGGAAACAAGCTGTAGTGGGGAGGGGGGACAAGAGGCTGCTATGTGGCCCCGGATCTGAGTCACGACAAGGAGGGACTGAAAGGGAAAAAAAAGGAGAAAGATAGTAAATGGGATCAAACATCAATCAAGTTTTAAAAGTAGTCAGCGCTGACTATCACGGAGGGCCATAGTAAACAGGACCAAATGTCGGATGCTACGATAGAGGTGCACCGTGTTTTTTCTGGAGCTCCTTGCTTAAGGAGCGTCATACCTCACCGAACAAATGATGTTGGAGGAGAAAAAAATTGCTACCGGATGAAACTTTTCATGAAACCGAAGTATCTCTGAACACTATTTTTCGGCACAAGAAAGAACGTCCGACCGAAATGAGCTAAGGAGCACGATCGTTCAGAAAACGATTCAGCCAAAAAGTGCAACCTCTATCGTAGCACGCGTCAAATATGGTTGGTAAGAATAGGTAAATATATAGGTTTTAGTGTGTACCGTAGGTCCTATTTACTACATTAGCCCACCCGTAATAGGATAGTAGGTTGTCCTCTTTCCAACCAGATAATTATATGCGCGAGTCAATCTTCACGTTTCCAGGTGGAAAACAAGGGGAAGGTGGACTCCTCTGTTCTCTGACCAGTAGCGGAGTGTCCAGGGGATCGACGCCGAGACTGAGTCGAACTCACGAAGTACACATTTCGTTGATTTTTAGCAGGAGTAACCCTACCAGCCTACAGTGTAAACCCACGAATACGATAAAAAATATGGGGCTATTAATAACATAAGGCTCTCTTTTTGGGGGACGCTAAGAAACTTGGATTAGGAAATAACTTGGATTAAGAAATCGTGCTCAGTGGCGAGAGCTTCACTAAATCCTATACAATAAGCTATTGCTCAAGGTGGTTCAAGGACGGTGTCACGTTTAAGGTTATAATGCTTGCTCAGATTAGGTGCTTCTTGTTGGCGGGCACATACTGTTCTGGGCCGAAGCGGGTCAGGCACAAGTAGTGCCGGTCCCTCTATAGTGCCGATATGCGCCTGCCAAAAATACCGGCACTACAACGACAACCGCCACTGATCCGGGCACTGACGCACTGGATAATCCCATCTATGCCGAAGCGAATTAACCGGCACTATATATGACAACCGGCACTATTCCACCGGCACGAAAGAGGGACCACTACTGCTGTAGCTATATAGCGTAGGGAGAGAGAGAGGGAGCGAGGGGTATGGCCAAGGGCTCGGTCGGTTATCGAAAATGTACCAATTTTCGTTAGAAGTGGCCACCTGTTGGTAATATGCCATACCCACTAGACCACGTGGTCACGTGGCTTGAAATATGTCAACAGGTATAGCCCCTTCTTAACAAACAAAATTCCAGGTATACACTTTGGAGCTACCGTAGAAGCGTCCAGTCTCGTCTTAGCTCTATCAACCGTGCCATGCTCGTCGCCCCTCCACCTCAAGAGCCACTTTGAACATCGCTACCTACGGAAACTTCAGAAACCCTTAGCAAAAGTTCCAGCTGTCATGGTACAGTATGTTTACCCCGAAATACTGCAGTCATTGATAAGGCAAAAATAGAGACAAGGGAGAGGCCAAATCGGCGTTGTCCCGATTTTACACTCGATGTGGTGTCCAAGCGATTTCTCCCGCTTTAAGGCAGGTTTCGGCCTTATCCCGAGCGATTTTCCCCACGTATAAGGCCGGTTTCGGCCTTATCCCCGAGTTAGGGCATGTGTGGCCTTAAATCGAGATAAGGCAAAAATATCAATAAGGCAGGTTTAAATGTCTTGTCCCATACCTGCCATATTGCGGGGCCCCCACGGTATTGCCTTGGCCACATGTTGGTGACACGTCGACCCGTACGATAGCGGCGAAATCCGGCCAGTGTACATAATCCCTAGGTGTTGCGCTTGACCAACTGCCCGACCTCCTAAAGCGATTGTCTTGGAGTTCGTATTATGCGTACAGTACAGGACACCTAACAAGAAACAGGAAAACTGGTCCGAGCTGGATTTCTTATTTGGAAGAGGGTGCTTTCTACACTGATACCAAGATAACGAATGTCGAATTTCTTATTTCCCTCTGAATGTCAGCCTGGCTTTCTTAATAGCTTGTTTCTTATTAGGTGTCCTGTACTGTATGTGTCGCTACAGGTACCCCACCAGTAATGTTCTTGGATATGTACTGTAAGGCAAGTGAGCATAACTACGTAACTGCTGCATATGTTGCCGCTTTGCTGCAGGCCTGGTGTACTGCTATCAACGCATGCATGGGTCCTAGATAGCCACAAGACCCTTGTATTTGTTATCTCAATCCATTTTGTTTATCTACTCCATTTTGTTCTTGCAGTCGCTGTTGTTTGTTGTTGTTGTTGTTGTTGTTGTTGTTGGTGTTGTTGTTGTTGTTGTTGTTGTTGTTGTTGTTGTTGTTGTTGTTGTTGTTGTTGTTGTTGTTGTTGTTGTTGTTGTTGCTGCTGCTGCTGCTGCTGCTGTTGCTGTTGTTGTTGTTGTCGTCGTCGTTGTTGCTAATAACCTTACTTCTGCCCCTCCTGCTTCGTCTGCTGCTGCCTTCGGTGCTCGTGCTCCTGCTCCTCATAATGGTCCCGCAGCAATGCGGAATCGTATCTCCGGGAATGATCCTGGTCTCCGCGTGCGGCGTGGACTGCGCGGAGCTGGGGTTCGAGGAGGTGGTGGAAATGATGCAAAGCTCGCCCCCCGATGCTCCCATCGACTTCGTTTTCAGAATTAGCGAGGCATGATGAGTCAAATCATTATTCAATTTATGGCGCGACTGTGTAGCACAGGGCGGGAAGGGGGGTGGAACGGGGAGGGAGGGACGGGGCGGGGGCGGGGGGGCGGCACTCATGCCATGCATCGCCGTAATCGTATGACCATCGACCCTCGCATCCCTGCAATGTAGTTGCAATGCAGGGAAGAGAAGGGGAGGGGGGGGGGCGTACTCATAGATTGCGTGCCGTAGTTATTTGACCATTGACCACGCACCCCTTTCGAGGCGCCGGAGGCGGCGGGGGGGGGGGGGGGGGGGGGGGGGGGGGGGGGGGCGAGGAGTATTTACCGGGTTTGTTTCCCACGAATGATTTAGAGGCGTGGGATACGCCGGAGTCACACCAAGGCTACTATGTTTAGCCATATATGTGGTACCCTCGAGGGCTTCCTTTATTATGTTCGGTCACAGAGAGAGATAGATAGAGCGAACATCACAGACACTCGCAGCTGATGGACGATCGATGCCCGGCAGAGATGTGCCCACCCCTCTAGATTGTTAATGGCAACATAGAAAGGTGTAACACAAAAGGGTGGTATATAGTATCGTATACATTCAGTATATACTAGCCCCTCTATAGTGCCGGCTGCTCGCTGTAGTGCCTGTGAAATCGCTTGGCACATATGGGATTAATCAGTGTGGTATGTAGTGTGCGGAGTATATAGTGCCGGTTGCCGTGATAGTGCCGGTATTGTTGGCTTGCGCATACCGGCACTAAAGAGGGACCGGTACTACTGTACCAGAGAAGTCGCAAGATAGCACGCACACCCCGGGCGAATTTGGAAGCTATGTATTATTCTCGACAATGAGCAAATCGAAAAACCGCCGAGCTATTCTACGGGAAGTTGTCGACGATATCTTGCCAACGCCAACCATCTTTATCGCTGTGTGTGCCGCCCTTTTATTTCAGGAGAAAATCGGCTCGGAAACTCATCCCAGGGGGTGTGTTATCTTGCGTGTTGTACTAGGTAAATAAGTTTAAGCCGGTATGCTACTCGTACTGGTGAAAGGTGAATCAAACGCTTACCTAAACTGAGCCTTATAACACCCCCTTCGGTTGGTGAAAACCCAGCGGGGTCCGTCTCGGCAGTGTAGGGATATGAGGGTCGATGGTCATATGACTACGGCCATAGACGACACGAGTACCCCCTTCGAACGGACCGGTTGTACGGGTTGACGCGTATCACCAACACACGGTTCCAATACGTGGGGATCCGGAAGAGTTTATCAGATTCTTGACACTAGGAAAACCTATTTTCTTTCAAAAACGTGTTTAACGGTGGACATTAGATTCGAATTCACGACCAAAAAACACATTCGCTGCCGATGACGCCATTTGCTAAGATTTTAGTCCGTTGGGCTTCGTACTAGTAAAAGGCTAACATATCGCCTACCCAACCTACGCCTTGTATTATCAGTACATGAAGGGAAGGAGGGGCAGTAGAGAGTTACGTATGCTATTCGGCGTCGGGGGTTGTTTTGACAGCTTTCGTCTGGCGTACCTCCCAACTATGGCACGAGTATTCTACCCAGCGGCAGTACGGTAGAGAGGCCTGGAACGCCGTTCTTTCACGAGCTCTTCTGATGAGTTGGAGGAGCTTACACAACAACCAGTCGGTTGTCTCCGACTGATACGTACTGTAGTGCTTGCCTCTCCCGCGGGCTGTCTGACCTATACCCTCGGAGCCGTGCACCACACGCCCCATGTTGGAATTCCTGCCAAGAAACATAACTATTGCCAAAACAAATCCTGGGTTTTGTTCGATAAATGTACGAGCGCATTATTCTCCAGGCGAAAGCCTAGGAGTCTCATATTTGGAAAGCATGTCACTGTAGTAAATCAACAAACTGTGTAGGGAGTTGTTGCCGTTGCTGTGTCGGTGGTTTCAGGCATGCAAATCACCAGGGGCCGGGAGGTTATGACCCTGACGACCAGCCAGGAACACTGCGCCAAGTCAGTTCTGGCACGGTTTGGAATGGCAGAATACAACCCAGTGCGTACGACGGGAGGAGGTGCTGAAGTATCCCTCTACCGGCCGCACACGACACTGCTAGACTCAACGGACATTCAACTCTACCAGACCATCACGGGGTCTCCGATGCTCCTGAGCCAATGCACGCGCTACGACACCACATACGCCATTAACCAACTGGCCCGAGCCATGAACAAGCCATGTAAAGTACACACGGGCAGCAGCTAAGCACCTCCCCCGACACCTGAAGGCCGATACGTCCCTAGCGATCACTTACACGACGGGATGCTTCAAAAGGACGGACTACGGCGATGCGAGCTGGGGAAACAACTCCGACAACGGAAAGTCTACACCCCGCTAGGGTGGGGGACCACTCAGCTTCAAGTCAGAGCTCCAAGCTTGACGGCGATGTCTACTGCGGAAGCGGACCTCATATCGATGGCCCTTGCGAGCGAAGAGGCGGTGTACCTTTCCAACGTGACGACCGAACTAACATTCGGAAAGCTGTTAAACAGTGCGCCACTCTTCGGTGACAACACCGGAGCTCTACGCGTACACGTTACCGGAAACAGCACCTACAGCTCACGCACGAAGCACATCGCCCTACGCTTCTTCTTCTTCCTTAAGGCGGTGACCAAGGGCGGAAATAGCACCATCCACCATTTGGGAACCCAGGAATATTTTGCAGAAATAGAAATCAAGTTCCTTGCCAAAACTGTACACCGGTGCCTGCTGAGACCCATCAACACCTACACCACGAAATATCAACTGCCAGGTATAAACAAGACGAAAGCAATCCAAGATCGGCCTGAAAAGGGACCACGCCACCACGACAACGACTTTGACTTTTCGTGATGTTGGTGACAAACAAATAACACAAACATTAACACACTGGTGGAAGGAGACTCCACCGTGGCGACAACAACCGTTCCTCTCCCGGTATGGGGCAAATACGGAGGCAGGGGAGTTGAGGGAACACGACATCAACAACATAAACGAAGCTATCGGGTAGCCCCACATCATCATACATGGCATCAACAAGACAAGACCCACAACGCACCATCCCAACAAGACCGGGTACAACTACGTACAACGTGTCCAACGATGAACAGCCCGGCGAGACAAACATCAGCGACATCTGTTCAGACGAGGGGGAGCACAACCACGCGATACGGAAGAACGGCGAATGTGTGTGTTTGTTTAAGGTTTCCATTTCTGGAAGGAGAATACACGACGGAGGCCGCGGCGGAGATCGTCAACTGGGCGCTCAAACGGGACATAGAGGAGTATCCCGATAAATTGTTTGTGTAATTTGTGTGGACGCAAAGATAATGCAACCCTTATGGATGCCCGGCGTTACTTTGGCTTCCTTACAGGCGAAAGGTAGTCAAGCAGAGATCAGGCAGAATCCAGGGCAAGCGAGAGAGATGTTCGTTCAACTCGCCGAAGATGCGATAGATAGGCAGTGCAGCTTCCACCGTGTGACGAAAGTTTAGCGCTGACGTGAACACTCACGAAAGAAGACCTAGTGGACAATCCAATAGAGAGGTTAGGGTTGAAACGATCCTCGGAAGATCTAAGTAAGTATACGCAAGCTCGAAAGGATGAGGAGGATGGCTGTACCGGGTGTGCTGGATGTCGACAAGTAGAAATAACTGTTTATTGTGAAGAATACACACACCGTGACACGAACTCCTTGTGGCATTCATAGCTTTGACCTAGATGTGAAAGGTCCGACAAGGTTAGACGGTGTTATACATGGTTATGTCATCTAGAAGGAGTGTTAAAGAGCAGGACCCTCGAGTCATGATGGGTCAAATCATTATACAATTTACGGCGCAACCGTGTCGCACGAAGTGGGAGGGGGTGGAACTGGGAGGGATTGGAGGGGGGGGGAGCGGTACTCACGCCATGCTTCGCCGTAACCCTGTGACTATAGACCCTCACATCCCTACAATGGCGGGAAGGGTGCGTGCCATAGTTCGGTTGATCACCCCTTTTGACGCGGCGGAGGCAGGGGGGGGGTATTTGCCGAGTTCGTTTTCCCACGAGTGATTTAGAGGCGTGAGGTACGTGAGGGTCACAGCACGGCTGAAACAATTATCTAAATGATGGGGTCAAATTTTCCAAATCATGGAGTTCCACCACATTTTTTCGCTTTTTGTATTTACTTCCATTGAACTAAACAATTTTCTTCCATGGAAGTTTTTTACTTCACTCCCATTGAACAAACTAAACAATGAACTTGCATTGATTGTTTCTTCACTTCCATGGGAGGAAGGGATTTATTTCCATGGAGCCTACTTCCATGGAAGTAATTTATTTAGTTCCATGGAAGTGAAAAAACTTCCATGGAAGTAAATTCACATTCGTGGAAACTTACGTCCTTGGAAGTAAAATTATCTTCCATATTCGGTAGAAGTTTCCATTTGAAGAGGGCCTTCGGCCACTAGACAGGTCTAGCGTGGTTCCGCGCTGCGCGCTACACGGTTTATAATATCCCGTTTGTAATCGGTCCACGTTTTGATGCTCGGGATGGGCCCACTTTGAGTGGGACGGTGGATGAACGGTGAATTCATGCCCTCCATGTTTTATTTCCATGGAAGTGAAATAATGATTTACTTAGAATTTACCTATATGGAAGTAAAACCAAATCCATGGAAGAAAAAACTACTTTCATGGAAGCAAAAACACGTGGAAGTAACTTTTACTTCCATGGACGTGAAAAAATGCAATGGAAGAATTTTTTACTTCCATGCGAAGAACTTCCATGGAAGTAAAGTTTTACTTTCATGGAGGTGAAAAAACTCCCATGGGAGTTAAAAATTCCATGGAAGTGATTTTTTCTTCCATAGAAGGAAACGTACTTTCATGGAAAATTTCATCAAACCCCACACCCACACCTACCTCTGAACGGCAAGGCTACGAAGCTGATCAAGGAACGTAAAAAAAAACAAATTGTTAACAACACCATAACAGAAGTAAAATATGTTTGTACTTCCATGGAAGTAAAACATGGAAGCGAGGGCATGAATTTGTACCTCCTACTCCCAGTTGTTACACTGTCTCACCCAAAGTGGGCCCACCCCGAATACCAAAAGGTGGACCAATTACAAGCGGGATCTTACAAACCGTGTAACGCGCAGCGCGGGACCTGTCTACAAGTAGTGGCCGACGGCCCTCTTCGAACGGAAACTTCCCTGGAACCATGGAAGTGTTTTTACTTCTATGGAAGTAAACGCGGGTTACTTCTTCCTTGGAAGTTTCCACATATAAGTCAATTTACTTCCATGTTATTTTTTATTTCATAGAAGTAAAATTCAGCTACCATGAAAGTAAAAAACAAAGAATTTACTTCCATGTTATTTTTATTTCATAGAAGTAAAATTCAGCTACCATGAAAGTAAAAAACAATGTCATGGAAGTAATTTTACATTTCTAACTTTACTTTCTGATGAAAGTAAAAACAAATGTCATGGAAGTAACTTTACTTTCTTTCATGGAAATAAATTTTACTTCCATGAAAAAGTTTTTAGAAAAAAAAACTATCATGGAAATAAACTTTTACTGAAAAGTGAATTTTCACTTCCTCTATTATGGAGGAAGAAAATGAAACAAGACGAAGTGATAGACCCTACTTGTATCACCCGCAATCACGTATTCACCGCTGCTGAAATCGCCACTTATTATCGTCAATTTTACGCTCTGATGTCTCAAAATGGATACCCCCTCTCGAACTGCAGCTGCTCGCCCTCGTTTCAAGGGGAACTCTACGGCCATTATTGTCGGAGCAGGGGTGGTCGAATATATTTTTTTCGACATCTCGCAGAATTTTTTGTTCGTTAGGGGGGGGGGGGGGGGTACTCATGTTGTGCACGGCCGTAGTCATATGACCATAGACCCTCGCTTCCCTACAATGCCGGGACGGAGCGCGTTGGGTTTTCACCAACCAGGCAGACATTGCTTGCACCAAGCGCGAAACGCCGTGAGGTATTGGGCGAGTCGCATGGAGGGTGAGCTGCATCCTGCTAAGAACCGCCTCTGAGGCGGACTTGCATATGGACGACAGCTTCAATGAGTTAATTTAATTTCTGGTGTGGCCACTTCCGGAGACAGCAATGGGTTTTACTATGTAACTGCCTCGCGGACGCCTTACCATATTAACACTACGTGGTACGACCACTCCCCTTGTGCGGAACAAAGGTTCTCCACCCCGCACAAATGATCTACTCGACCGCCAGCTTTGGTGACCGCCAAAAACAATAACAAAAAAAAACTGCACCCTGGTTGTCTAGCTCACGCAGCGAGTGGCGTGTTTTACAGCATCGTTGCCAACCGACGCCAACCCAACCTTTCACCATTGACCACGCATCCCTTTCCTACTCTTAATAGAGACACCTCCAACACTTGGGCGCTCATTACTGTTCGTTAGGGGGGGGTTACTAAAACCAAGTGAAAAAAATGAAAACAAGGATGTTTTTTTTTCCATTTTATTACTTCATCGTGTGATCACAACGGTTGCAACGGTTTTCTATTCCGACCTCTGGGGGTGTGGTGTGTCGTTTTCTCTTTTTTCTGGACGCCCTCGGTCGGAGAGTTTGTTTTTTCAGAATTTCCGATTTCTGGAAAATTGGGAAATTTGTCATTGGATGAAGATACGGAGGCGTTCTGTCACGATTTGTGGAATTTTGAAAGAGAGGGGAATAAATCAGGAAAGTTAAGTTTCATATACATTTGGGAAAACAAAACCAGGAAAAATAGAAATACAGTACAGGACACCTAAAAAGAAACAGGCTAATATGAAAGCCAGGCTGATATTTAGAGGAAAATAAGAAATTCGAGAGTCGTTATCTTGAAGTTAGCGCAGAAAGCACCCTCTTTCAAATAAGAAATCCAGCGTGGACCAGGTTTCCTGTTTCTCAGTAGGTATCCTGTACTGTATGGGCAGCACAACAGATGTGAAATATAGAGCATGGACAACTTGGAAATTTAGCTGAAAAAATCCTTCGAAAATTCCGGCTCTTGGGTGAAAGATAAGTTTTCCAGTGGTAGAAGGGTTTTAGGGTCGTTCTTATCGGAGCCATAAATTTCCAAAATTTCCATGTTTTTTTTCGCGCAAGTTTTTAGATTTCTATTTTTTCCATTTGTTTTTTCCATTTATTGGAACGTGGAGCCTTCCGAACATTTTGCCCTCTGATGAATTTCCAATATTTCCATAATTTTCAAGATTTCCAAGATTTCCTTTTTTTTTGGAAAAAAATATTGGAAATTATGGAAAAAAGCTGCTCGATAAGAATGGCCCTTAACCGGGGGAAGGGGAGACACACACATACATACAGGCAACCAACCTTTGTCCAAATGGTCGACGGGCGCAAGAAAAGCTCATCATCGCGCGCGCGAGATGGCGAGGGAGTGGGATATGTAAGTGATGATATGAAAAAACGGTCTGCGGCAGGCTCTTCCCTACGCGTCTTATGAGGTTCGGGAACGAGATGGCAGCGGCAGTAGACAACAGACATTGGGCGGTAGTTAGCCGGCAGTAGTCTAGACAGTACCCAGTCTGTAGCCAGATTGTAGACAGGAGACAGTAGTCAGGAGACAGTATTGTAGTACCTGGCATACAATGTCATGTGTACATACCTGGTATGCAGTAGTCAGGAGGAAGTAGTCAGTAGACAGGAGACAGTAGTAGACAGTAGTACCATGTGTACATAGATAGGCAATAGGACACAGGGTTCAGGCACAGTCAGTATAGTCACGAGACAGTAGACAGTAGAGCAGTAGTAGACAATACTGTGAATACATACAGTACATACTCGTAGTACAGTGGTCGGCAGACATAGTATAGTCCATAGGCTGTATCCTCCTCATAGACAATACGTGGTCAGTACCTTGTACCGGGTAGGCGGAATCCGACGCAAGTCGACGAGGGAAGAAAATGCTGAAGTCTTCTCGCGATAAAAATGCAAGGCAAGAACCGTAGTGGGGGAGGAGGGAGAAGAGCCTACTTTGTGACCCCGGGTCTGAGTTACGACTATAACGGAGGCTTATTTTAACTAGAACCAAATTGTGCCAAAGTATCCTTAAAACTAGTGTAACTACCCACTGCAGATCCCGAAAAGGACATGCAATATATCGTTGGAAAACCCTGGAGCTCCTGGTGACAGCGTGTTCGTCTGATCCTATGCTACCTCATTTGGCCAAGGAGAAATCTGAAATATATATGAGAGATGTAATATTTTTTGGAGGGAAATTCCACAAACATATCCAAAACGGGTACGGATATCCCACGTTCAGTTTTGATACTTAGGGGTTCATACTCCGCCTCGAGAGCTTGTATAACCATACAATCAGGGTTCGTCATTTTGTTTTTTGTTATTGTTCGTGCTTGTCGAATTTTGCGGACAACGATGAAAACATAAAAACGAAAAAAAATGTGAAGTTTTTTTTAAAAACATAAAACGGTTCAGAATGAGCACGACGTCGTGGGCTTTGCCGTCCTGTTTGTCTTTTGTTGTCTTGCTCCTTATTTCTCTTATTGACAAGTTTTTTCGTAGGCGAGATACTTCCATACTTGACTCGCCATAAGTCGACTGCCACGTGTGGGTCTTTCATTGTGTTTGTACGGAACCCCGTTAACGTTGCGCTCAATTTGCGCTATCGTTTGCTGACTGGGTCAAATTATTCACCGAGATCTCGAGAGGTTGTACAAACTATGAGCCTCCGTAATAGGGAGGAGAGAGAAAGGAAGAGCGAAAATCATAAATGGGATGGAAAAAAGTCAGGAGACAATACGTAGTCAGGAGACGTAGTAAGCAGACAGTAGTGAGTACTATAGTATACAATGCCATGTGTACATGGCAGTGGTCAGGAGGCAGTAGTCAGGAGACAGTAGACAGAAGACAGTAGACAGGAGATAGAAGACAGTAGACAGGAGGCAGTAGTAGACAATACTGTGATACATACTCATAGTAGTCGACAGACATAATCCATAGATAGTATCCTTCTCATAGACCATACGTGGTCAGTACCAGCTATTCAGTAGCCAATAATAGTCAAAATAGCAGGGTCTACAGCAGCACCAAAAACATCCACGACGGTCTTGACACGAACATTCAAGGGGCAGGTCCAGGAGGAGGTAGGGAGGATAGAGCGGCGGCAACCGAAAACAGTACGCAGGCCTGTTATTTTTTTTTTACTTATTGTTGACGGTTACAGTAGCTGCTGGAACGCCTCCCGATACCGTGGAACACCCAGTGAAACGCCCGAGGCGAAGGAAGAAACGCAAACACGCACTGAAAGTAGAAATCCACACCTCATTATCATAAGCTGCGGTGAAATAAAATTATAGGTACATGTGAGGATAATCGCGATAACTTGTTGACCTCGCTCTCCAACAACCCCCCCCCCCCCCCCCCCCCCCCCCCCACCCCCCCCCCCCCACCCTCACTTTGTGGAAACCTATTAACTAACCTGCAATGCCAGCGATTGGGCGAGGCCCTGGCGCTGGGCGGGGGACGTCTGCCCTTCCTGCCCTTCCCTGTTCAACGGTGGCCGTAAGCAAAGAGGGCGCCCGCTCTGTGGTAGGCTCTGTGGTAGACGTGTCGTGCCCATTCAGCAAAAACAAAATAGACCGCCGTAAAGCCCATCTACTCAAACCAACGCAGGACAGATGACACAGCACCCCCCTCTCGGCCAGAAGCCGCCGCACCGTCCTTCAAGAAGCCTACGCCAAGCTAGGCAAAGCTAGGCAAAGCTAGGCAAAGCTAGGCAAGCTAGGCAAAGCTAGGCAAAGCTAGGCAAAGCTAGGCAAAGCTAGGCAAAGCTAGGCAAAGCTAGGCAAAGCTAGTCAGAGCTAGGCAAAGCTAGGCAAAGCTAGGCAAAGCTAGGCAAAGCTAGGCAAAGCTAGGCAAAGCTAGGCAAAGCTAGGCAAAGCTAGGCAAAGCTAGGCAAAGCTAGGCAAAGCTAGGCAAAGCTAGGCAAAGCTAGGCAAAGCTAGGCAAAGCTAGGCAAAGCTAGGCAAAGCTAGTCAGAGCCAGGCAAAGCTAGACAGAGCTAGTCAAAGCTAGGCAGAGCTAGGCAAAGCTAGGCAAAGCTAGGCAGAGCCAGGCAAAGCCAGGCAGAGTTAGACACAGCTAGTCAAAGCTAGGCAAAGCTAGGCAGAGCCAGGCAAAGCTAGGCAGAGCTAAGCACGGCTAGGCACAGCTAGGCACAGCTAGGCAAAGCTGAACCAAAAGCTACGCAAAGGTTTACGCACATACTTCGGAGCGCCGCAGAGTTACACAAGCAAAACTTCGCGGGGGCCCCCACCGAGCTACGGAAAAAGGCTATCACACGCAGAGCTACGCTAGTTCAACGCAAAGCTAGCTACAAAAGCTTGCTACAAAAGCTACGCAAAAGGTTAAAAGGGGGAAGGTTCAAGACGCTCCCGAACAACAAAAGGGGGGGGGGGGGGGGGGGGGCGCTAGGCGAACCCCCCCCCCCCCTCCCCTCCCTTCCCACCCTCCCGCCACCGCAGCAGGTGGTAAAACGCAGATAATCACGTCCCGTCCGCCCACCAGCAAAGATTCCCCCTCCCACTCACTCGCCCGACACCCCGACAGGCCACGCCTAGCGAAGCACTGCCATGTGGGTGACAAAAACCCTTCGCGCCGTGCCACCCTGCGCAAACAAGCCGACAATCTCCGACCTAAAAAGCGGACGCGATACAGGGGCCACAGTAAGTGGACGACAATCTTAAGGCCGAAAAAGCGGGATGCTCTTGCGGCCGAAAAAGCCGACGACCTTTTAAGGTCGCAAAAAACAGGTGCTGTAGGGGGGCGAAAAAAAACCGACGACACTTTTAAGGCCGAAAAAGCGGATGCTTTAGCGCGGCCAAAAAAACAGCGGACGTTTTTTTCGTCGGTAAGGGCGCTGTGCGTGCGCGCCCGGACCTCAACGATGAAAAAACAAAACCGAAAAAAAGAAATATGACGGCGGATGTGACGGCAACGGCTAAAGGCCAATGGCAAATCATGCAACGGCTATACGTGCAACGGCTATATAAGGCAGCGGCTACGAACGAAAAGGACGAAGACCAAGACCAAAAAGGCAAACACAATATACAAAAAAACACATCACCATCATCATCATCCACCACCACCATCACCGCCTACGAGTAGGGTCTACTGAATACCCGAGTAACGCCTACGAGTACCCGGGTACCGTCTACGCGTACCCCGAGTACCGTCCACGTGCACCCCGAGTAGTGTTTACGCGTATACACCAGAGTACAACTTACGAGTTCCCACGTACCGCCTATGCGTACCCCAGTACCGTCTGCGAGTACCCGAGTACCGCCTGCGAGTAACCGAGTATCGCCTACGAGTACCCCAGGTACCCGAGTATCACCTGGGAGTATCCCAGTATCACCTACGAGTACTCCCAAGCACTCGAGTACCACCTACGAGTACATACCCGAGCAGCGCCCACGAGTACCCGAGCAGCGCCTACGAGTACCCGAGTACCGCCTACGAGTACCCGAGTACCGCCTACGAGTACCCGAGTACCGCCTACCCGAGTATCGCCTACGAGTACCCAATGGACCGCACGGAAGGGCCTGACCGTGACCCCGTGGGGATCGCACTGCTGCTTGAGTTGTAAGCCGGTGCCCAGTCCTCCGGACGGGGGTGCTGTGCTCCTTGGATCTCCGGGTGCGCGTGCAAACCGGGCTTTGTGGCATCTCCCGCCTGTCACGACGTTAAGGCCGTCAAAGTTCACCGGACCAAGTTTGGGAAAAGCGAGAGGGGGGGGGGGGGGGGGGTGAAGAAGGGAAGAGTGTGGGGAGGAAGGGAGGGGGGGGGGAGAAAAAGGGTGGGAAAGGGGGTGAGGGTGGGTAAGCGTTTGGGGTGTGAAAATATATATATATATATGTATATATAAAGAAAAAATAAGGGGGGGGGGGGGGGCCGCAAACATGAAGACACATAACAACCACACAGGGAAACACGGTAAGCTCACACTGACACACAGACATCCGCAGTCATCTATACACCATACAGAACACGAACAATGGACACAGACGAAAACCACAGACATTGCACACACACAAAAAAGAAAGCACACCGACAGACACCAACCTAGAAAGCCGACGCACACACAAAAAGACACAAGACAGGCCAAACAAGAGAGAAAAAAAATACACAGCAGACGAAAACCAAAGCCAGAACTACACGTCTGACACAAGGACAAAACACACATACAAAACAAAATATCGATAGAAAGGAGCTGGACTGGAGCGAACCACATGAAAAAGGCGAAAACAAAATCACAGAGATCTTCACGGGTCAGGAACGTTTTGACATATCACGGGTCGCGTCGCGTCGGGTCAGGTCGGGCCAGGTGATTTTCAAACTCAAACGGGTCGGGTGACCCTTTTACCAACCAGACCTGATCCGCGAGATTTGACCCGACCCATGAACAGCCCTGAAAAATAGAGGGGGGGGGGGCCAAGGGTGCAGTACTCGAATGTCAACAATGTACAAATACGGGAAAAGATGAATCGCACCTTGCCGCCGATGGCCGACCCCTCGCCAAGTTCTCCAGGAGGCTGAAAAAAAAAAAAAACAAACAAACAAACAAAACAAAACAAAACATCGAAAAGGTACGAGTATTCAGACGATTTTCGGTTAAGGAGAGCCCTGTCGTTCAGAATCATATTTTTTGTAAGCCAAAACGTGTTAGGGCCCGTTTTAACGAAGAAGAAAAAAAAACAATTTGGAAAAAAAATTATTCAAATCCGCTTTTCATTGGTCAACACACGCACCAGCACCAAAGATTAGGATCTTGGGGCATAATATTTGGTGCTGGTGCGTGTGTTGACCAATGAAAAGCGAATTTGAATTTTATTTTTTCCAAATTGAATTTATTTCATACTCGTTAATACGGGCCCTTAGGGCTGTTATTAATAGTATGTATACTGGGATTCACAACTAGTTTGTATTTTCAAGGCTTAGATTAGGGCTGTGATTATGTATTGGCGGAGGGGACAGCGGATAGATTATAGATTAGGGCCCGTATTAACGAGTACAAAATAAATTCAATTTGGAAAAAAAAAAAATCAAATCCGCTTTTCATTGGTCAACACACGCACCAGCACCAAAGATTAGGATCTTGGGGTATAATCTTGGGTGGTTGTGCGGTTTCTGACCAATGAAAAGCGGATTTGATTTTTTTTTTTCCAAATTGATTTTTTTTTTTCTTCGTTAAAACGGGCCCTTAGGGCTGTTAGTATTTATACTGGGATTCGCACCTAGATTTCATTTTTCAAGGGTCGAGCCGCAAAACGCGCACCAAATTGGAAAGATATAACAAAAACGCGAAATTTCTGCAATTAGGGCCCGTTTTAACGAAGAAAAAAAAAAGCAATTTGAAAAAAAAAAAAAAAATCCGCTTTTCATTGGTCAACACGCGAACCAGCACAAAAGATTAGGATCTTGGGGGGTGCTGGTGCGTGTGTTGACCAATAAAAAAGCGAATTTGAATTTTTATTTTTCCAAATTGAATTTATTTTATACTCGTTAATATGGGCCCTTATTTCGCACGCGACATACTGAAACACGTACCCAACAACTCGCTATGTATATACAGGAATAGTGCCGGTTGCCGTTATAGTGCCGGTATGCGCCAGCCAACAATACCGGCACTACAATAGCGACAACCGGTACTATTCCGCACACTGCTTCACCGGTTAATCCCGTATGTGCCAAGCGATTTCACCGGCTCTATAGGGGACAGCCGGCACTACTTTTCACCGGCACTATAGGGGACAGCCGGCACTACTGAACCGGCACTATAAAGAGGAGCTACTCCTGTATAGTAGTCGGCGGCTTATAGTAAGCCAACTGGCAACTGGCAACCATGGGTTTTGACACAGTGCGGAGGCGGGGTTGTCGTCGTCATCACCATCAACTAGAGGGGGCAACTAGCGCAAGAAATACGTTGTATGAACTACAAACAGCATGTCACCACACCCCGCACGGATCACTGATTCCCACTCCCATTATCTAGAGGAATCAAGGCCGATCTATCCCCTATCATGTATGATCTGTATGATCTAGCTCATGTTGCTGGGATGGAAGCCATGTAATCTGCATGATCTAGCGCATGTCTCCAGGGTTGGACCTGTGATGTTTACAGATCCCGCACAGCATACCATACCGGCACGTTAGGATATAAATGTAGATCATCTGCAGCAGATCATGATCTAGATCATCTACAGCAGATCATGATCTAGATCATTTACAGATCATGATCTAGATCATCTACAGCAGGCCATGATCTAGATCATCTACAGCAGATCATGATCTAGATCATCTACATCAGATCATGATCTAGATCATCTACAGCAGATCATGATCTAGATCATCTACAACAGATCATGATATAGTCTATTATCTCCAACGTCTGCAATGTTCCCATGGCAAAACAAAAGCGAGCGACGCGGGTCGATTGCGCCCACCGGCACATTGCAAAAGTACATACGAGTACGAGTAGCACCGTCGACCGTTGGAAATACTAGCCGTTGGCAGCACCAACAATATAGCCGTTGGCAGTGTCCGGACTTGACTCTGCGGTTTTGCTTGCAACAAGGCCTACCCACAATCGTTTACAAATTTGAAATCGTCCTCACTCCGCACAAGACGAAACGACAGCTTCGCTACATGATACTTGAAAAGGACCTAAAACCTCAAGACATTTCAGTATGCTATACTCGTACATCCAAAACTAAAATCCCATCGTAAACCAGTATGCTTCGTATGTCTAATACCAATTCATAGCAACTCACTTTTGAGCAAAATTTCAAAAGGACAAAATAACAAAAAAGTTATGTATCGGAGAAAAGACGTCAAATAGCAATTCCAAGAGAAGCCTTTCAAGGCATCTTCACAGGGGAGAGGGTCTTGACCCGTTCGGGACGGACCCCTTCCAAGGAATAGCGAACAGCAACGATAACTTTGGTGTAACCAACCGTCTACGAGTTGCGCCCGTGCCGTAGTACTCTTGTCATTGCATCAACCATTGTAACTCGGACAGCAACCATCGTATCATATCCTCCCCCAATCACGCAGTAGTGGCCGTTACTACTGCTGCTGTAACCGTCACTTGCTATACATGTTAATTTCCATATATATATAGGGTTAGATATATATATATTATATGTTCTATAAATTATATGTTACATATATATTATATATATACTACAATCAAGTTAATCAAGTCTCAAGAGGGTTGACACCTTTCCACTGCTGCGAAAAAACATCCCAAACTAATCCCACGATTGAATAGTTTCGTCCCGAAAAAAAGCGGTTGGACTTATGAACGGGATGTTGTACGCCACCCCACCCCACCCCCTCTCACCATGAACCCCTCCTCGTTGGAGTTCTTCCCCTTAATACAGCACGCCAGAGCCCCCAGACACATAAGTACCATGAACCCTACGCCGATCACTGAAAAAAGTCAAGCAGGAAATCAGGCAAGCAGGCACGAACGCAAGCAGGGAAGCAGGCATGCAGGCAAGCAGGCAAGCAGGCAAGCAGGCAAGCAGGCAAGCAGGCAAGCAGGCAAGCAGGCAAGCAGGCAAGCAGGCAAGCAGGCAAGCAGGCAAGCAGGCAGGCAGGCAAGCAGGGCCCGAACGAGACAAGCAGGCAGACAAGCAAGCAGGCACGCAAGCAGGCACGCAAGCAGGCACGCAAACAAGGAGAGCAGAGGGAGGGGCGGGGGGGGAGCAGCGTAAACAGGCAAGCAGGCGGGTAGGCACGGCACAGCACAGCTGAGCATAGCATAGCGGCAAGCACTGTTTGTTGAGACAAGTGCTCTGCCCGCGATTTCTATCCAATTGGGTTGGGTTGGGTTGGGTCTGTCGGCTAGGGTACGATGGATCTGTCGCCGTTCAGATCGCTAATTCATCGTCCGAGGCTCTGGCCCTACCTGTAGGATGAGACATAGTGAATTTCACGCACAGCAGCCACGGGGTGCTTCGCCAACAAATTTCATGATTCGGTTGGCTCCGGTCGGGTCGGGTCGGGTCGGGTCGGGTCAGGAGGTATTCACATTTCACGGGTCAGGTCGGTTCGGGTAACCCACACCCGACCCGCGAGGTTTTCGACCCGAGTGCGTAAAAGCGACCCTGACGAAAACAAAACAACAAAACGTACCGATGAGGAGAACGATGACCGTCTTTTTGGATAGCCCGCCGCTGCCGAAACCTCGGCGGAAGCGGTGGCCGTGGCGGCATCGGGAGCGACGCAACCTCTCAGAAGGGCGCGGGTGACTGTGCGGCGCGCGAAGGAGGCGGACTACCAGGGGGTAGCAGACATACGTGGGGTCATTGTTCCAGTCGGGATGAGCGGGGCGACTGGTTTCTTGGGAGGCAAGGTGGTCATCGATGATCCTGCGGAGGCGAAGAAGAGGTTGCTCATGGCCAAGGTACATGTCCGTTGGATGGATGACCGTTGGGTATCCGTTAGACATGCGTTGGTGTAAAAATCTGCTGCAATTATTTCAAGGGTGTTGCTTTTAATAGGAATTGGTGGTAGTGAGGAGGCGCGACCTCAATACCTGCAGTAGGTTTTTGTCTGCGATGCTGAGTGGCGTGGTTTGTGCTGCATATATGTCCTTGTCCGCAACCTCATTGTGCGAATGTGCTACCGAGAGGACCCAGGGGTGTATACAGCGCTCGAAATATGTTGCATTGGGTGCATATTGAAAACATTACAAAACGACAGCTATGAGATCGAGGATTGCATATATACGTTGTGGGGACCCTGTTGTATGGCCGTGAGCGGAATGTTTCGGCCTGGATAGGGTGAGGGTCGAGTCCAACCATACACCGGCGGTGTTTCCGGCGGTCATCCAGAAAATACCCGGAATCACAAAGGCGCGCGGGTGCCCTAAACAAATGAAGTGGGTGTGTTTTGCCGATAGCCCGGTCTCAAACTGCTAGGAGTAGAGTTGCTGCGAGAGAAATCGAGCAGTCGCTAACCGAGTCGAAGAGAAAACATGTTTTTTCCGCGATCGACCGAAACATGCAAGTTCAAAGTTTAAGCAAGACACCTGCGTGCGTGGAAATTCCTCGGGGGGTCGTGATATACACCTCTTCTTCTATGGTTGGCGACGATTATCACAATTCAGCGCTTGAAACCCGCCCTCCTTTCTCTCTCTCTCTCTCTCCCCGCCACTCGTGCGTGCGTGGACGTGCATCGGTCGGCTGTGATACCGCACCTCTTATTATACAGTTAGCGGCACGACAGGTGTTTCTCAGGGTTCGGCCTTTCAAACCCGCCCTTTTCCCTCTCTTTTGCCATCCTTATGCCGCCCCCGTCCGCCAGGTGGCCGATATAGTCAGCGGGGAAACCACAGCGCTCATCGCTCTCGAGAGTGGGCGCGTCGTAGGCACAATCGACTGCTCCATTCAGCCGGGTGTCGCAGACATCGCAGAAGAATTAGAGGCCCGGTCCGGCGCGAAGGTTAAAAAGGCGCAGGGGGGGCAGCGGCGTGATGCTTCCACCGCACGATCGCAGGTCTTCCTGAAAAACCTGTTCGTCCTTCCCGAGCAAAGACGGCGAGGGATCGCCAGGAAGCTAGTAGAAGGCGCAGAAGCGTTTGCGAAAAAAGAGAGGGCGGGGGTCCTCTGCCTGCAGGTCGATCGGAAAAATAGTGCCGCGCGGGAGTTGTATTACAGTTGCGGCTTCGAAGACGTTGAACCGCCAGGGCCAGTCGAGGGTGGGTTGGGGGGAGCGCTCCTCAGGTCACTAGGTATGGGGAAGAATTTTATGGCCAAGGAGGCGTGACGTTTTGGCGGGTTGGCGGGACCGTTGGCTCTCTCTCTCTCTCGGGCGTGGGATGCACGTGTCTCTACGTACAGCGGTTTGTGCATGGTGTGGGTATTCGTTTTGATGCATGCTACGGTAAAGGTGCACCATGTTAAGCTTTTGCCTTCTGAGGGTAGTCACTTGAGAAACTCTAAACCCCACCCAAAAAAGCTAATTTTGGAGGGAAATAAAAGTGCTATACACCCGATCAGCAATACCATGTACTATTAATGGGTATAGAATGAAAAATATTGCAAGAAAATAATGAAAGTCCGACGTGTTTGGGTTAAGGGCCCATATTAACGAGTATAAAATAAATTCAATGTGGAAAAAATAAAAATAAAATCCGCTTTTCATTGGTCAACACACGCACCAGCACCAAAGATTAGGATCTTGGGGTATAATCTTGGGTGGTTGTGCGGTTTCTGACCAATGAAAAGCGGATTTGATTTTTTTTTTTTTCCAAATTGATTTTTTTTTTTCTTCGTTAAAACGGGCCCTTAGGGCTGTTAGTATTTATACTGGGATTCGCACCTAGATTTCATTTTTCAAGGGTCGAGCCGCAAAACGCGCACCAAATTGGAAAGATATAACAAAAACGCGAAATTTCTGCAATTAGGGCCCGTTTTAACGAAGAAAAAAAAAAGCAATTTGAAAAAAAAAAAAAAAATCCGCTTTTCATTGGTCAACACGCGAACCAGCACAAAAGATTAGGATCTTGGGGGGTGCTGGTGCGTGTGTTGACCAATAAAAAAGCGAATTTGAATTTTTATTTTTCCAAATTGAATTTATTTTATACTCGTTAATATGGGCCCTTATTTCGCACGCGACATACTGAAACACGTACCCAACAACTCGCTATGTATATACAGGAATAGTGCCGGTTGCCGTTATAGTGCCGGTATGCGCCAGCCAACAATACCGGCACTACAATAGCGACAACCGGTACTATTCCGCACACTGCTTCACCGGTTAATCCCGTATGTGCCAAGCGATTTCACCGGCTCTATAGGGGACAGCCGGCACTACTTTTCACCGGCACTATAGGGGACAGCCGGCACTACTGAACCGGCACTATAAAGAGGAGCTACTCCTGTATAGTAGTCGGCGGCTTATAGTAAGCCAACTGGCAACTGGCAACCATGGGTTTTGACACAGTGCGGAGGCGGGGTTGTCGTCGTCATCACCATCAACTAGAGGGGGCAACTAGCGCAAGAAATACGTTGTATGAACTACAAACAGCATGTCACCACACCCCGCACGGATCACTGATTCCCACTCCCATTATCTAGAGGAATCAAGGCCGATCTATCCCCTATCATGTATGATCTGTATGATCTAGCTCATGTTGCTGGGATGGAAGCCATGTAATCTGCATGATCTAGCGCATGTCTCCAGGGTTGGACCTGTGATGTTTACAGATCCCGCACAGCATACCATACCGGCACGTTAGGATATAAATGTAGATCATCTGCAGCAGATCATGATCTAGATCATCTACAGCAGATCATGATCTAGATCATTTACAGATCATGATCTAGATCATCTACAGCAGGCCATGATCTAGATCATCTACAGCAGATCATGATCTAGATCATCTACATCAGATCATGATCTAGATCATCTACAGCAGATCATGATCTAGATCATCTACAACAGATCATGATATAGTCTATTATCTCCAACGTCTGCAATGTTCCCATGGCAAAACAAAAGCGAGCGACGCGGGTCGATTGCGCCCACCGGCACATTGCAAAAGTACATACGAGTACGAGTAGCACCGTCGACCGTTGGAAATACTAGCCGTTGGCAGCACCAACAATATAGCCGTTGGCAGTGTCCGGACTTGACTCTGCGGTTTTGCTTGCAACAAGGCCTACCCACAATCGTTTACAAATTTGAAATCGTCCTCACTCCGCACAAGACGAAACGACAGCTTCGCTACATGATACTTGAAAAGGACCTAAAACCTCAAGACATTTCAGTATGCTATACTCGTACATCCAAAACTAAAATCCCATCGTAAACCAGTATGCTTCGTATGTCTAATACCAATTCATAGCAACTCACTTTTGAGCAAAATTTCAAAAGGACAAAATAACAAAAAAGTTATGTATCGGAGAAAAGACGTCAAATAGCAATTCCAAGAGAAGCCTTTCAAGGCATCTTCACAGGGGAGAGGGTCTTGACCCGTTCGGGACGGACCCCTTCCAAGGAATAGCGAACAGCAACGATAACTTTGGTGTAACCAACCGTCTACGAGTTGCGCCCGTGCCGTAGTACTCTTGTCATTGCATCAACCATTGTAACTCGGACAGCAACCATCGTATCATATCCTCCCCCAATCACGCAGTAGTGGCCGTTACTACTGCTGCTGTAACCGTCACTTGCTATACATGTTAATTTCCATATATATAGGGTTAGATATATATATATTATATGTTCTATAAATTATATGTTACATATATATTATATATATACTACAATCAAGTTAATCAAGTCTCAAGAGGGTTGACACCTTTCCACTGCTGCGAAAAAACATCCCAAACTAATCCCACGATTGAATAGTTTCGTCCCGAAAAAAAGCGGTTGGACTTATGAACGGGATGTTGTACGCCACCCCACCCCACCCCCTCTCACCATGAACCCCTCCTCGTTGGAGTTCTTCCCCTTAATACAGCACGCCAGAGCCCCCAGACACATAAGTACCATGAACCCTACGCCGATCACTGAAAAAAGTCAAGCAGGAAATCAGGCAAGCAGGCACGAACGCAAGCAGGGAAGCAGGCATGCAGGCAAGCAGGCAAGCAGGCAAGCAGGCAAGCAGGCAAGCAGGCAAGCAGGCAAGCAGGCAAGCAGGCAAGCAGGCAAGCAGGCAAGCAGGCAGGCAGGCAAGCAGGGCCCGAACGAGACAAGCAGGCAGACAAGCAAGCAGGCACGCAAGCAGGCACGCAAGCAGGCACGCAAACAAGGAGAGCAGAGGGAGGGGCGGGGGGGGAGCAGCGTAAACAGGCAAGCAGGCGGGTAGGCACGGCACAGCACAGCTGAGCATAGCATAGCGGCAAGCACTGTTTGTTGAGACAAGTGCTCTGCCCGCGATTTCTATCCAATTGGGTTGGGTTGGGTTGGGTCTGTCGGCTAGGGTACGATGGATCTGTCGCCGTTCAGATCGCTAATTCATCGTCCGAGGCTCTGGCCCTACCTGTAGGATGAGACATAGTGAATTTCACGCACAGCAGCCACGGGGTGCTTCGCCAACAAATTTCATGATTCGGTTGGCTCCGGTCGGGTCGGGTCGGGTCGGGTCGGGTCAGGAGGTATTCACATTTCACGGGTCAGGTCGGTTCGGGTAACCCACACCCGACCCGCGAGGTTTTCGACCCGAGTGCGTAAAAGCGACCCTGACGAAAACAAAACAACAAAACGTACCGATGAGGAGAACGATGACCGTCTTTTTGGATAGCCCGCCGCTGCCGCCATCATCGCTGCCGCCATCATCGTCTTCCTCCAGAAAGCACGACGCCTGGATTTCAGATTCCACCGATGCTGTTGACGAAGAAGAAGTTGCGTCCCTTTCCATCCTAATACGGGGGGCAGCAGTAGTAAATAGGATCAAATATTGTTAGTAAAAATGGCGACATATATGTTTTTTGTGTGTGTGTGTGTACCGTAGGCTCCACTTATTTTCAAAGATGTCGGTTGACGGTAAAGTGTCAAGTTTGTCAAGCGCCAAGGTTGTCTGTCAAGGCCTTTGGCGTTGTCTAAGCCAAAATGTCCCCTATCCCCGGAATAGTAACTCCTCCAGAACTCGTGTGAAAACCCCTGGTTGAAAGTCAGATTGACCGGGAGTGTTGTGTACAAAAAAAAAAAAACATTGAAATTTTCAAGGTCAGCTTCTGTAGGGTACCTACAGAACCATACCCGGGGTATTTACCCGGGGAATACCCTACAGACAGAGAACTTCTGTGAGTTCTGTAAGGGTTTTATACCCGTACCCGGAACTTCTGTAAGTTCTGTACGACCTTCATACCTTACAGAGAACTTCTGTAAGTTCTGTACTGCCCGTTTCACAATACCCGGGGTACCGGTACAACGTGTTTGTACCTGCCCGGAACTTCTGTGAGTTCTGTACGCCCGTGCCACAATACCCGGAACTTGTGTGAGTTCTGTAAGGGTTTTATACCCTAACCCGGAACTTCTGTAAGTTCTGTAAGACATCCATACCCGTACCCGGAACTTCTGTAAGTTCTGTAACACCTTGGGCACAATACCCCGGGTAAGGGTATTCCCTCGGCACAATACCCTGTGTGCCGGTACAGATTAGGGTATCGTTGAGGATGTCAGGAGACGGTCAGTCGAGGGAAAATGGGCATCGGTCAAGGGTGTGGATTCGAGTGTTCCACACTAAAACCTAGTATTTTGGCGTCAGTCAAGGATGAAAAATGAAAAATTGCCGTCAGTCAAGGGGTGAAAGTGCCGTCTCCTGACATCTTTTGAGGAGTGATGTTATGCATTCTGACGTCATGTCTCATCAGTGACACACACCAAAAACGAAATTACGAAATTAAATTACATTGTACAACCCACCTCGCTCACAACCACACATAAACCGAGCACACAAGTACGTGGATTTTGATTTGGGGGGTAAATCTATGACCGCGGAAGTCATTCCCATGAAGTTGGAACGGTCCTTACCGTGAAAATCGTGAAAGACAGCTATAACAGAAATTAGCTACAATGGTACATGCATGGTATATACGCGTTAGTACCGGTATAGTGTGTCATGTTCGAAGTACACCAATCGCAGTATTTCGAAATGCATTTTATGTATATTTGTTTAGGAGTACATTTGCAGTTTTTTCGCCCCCTTGAGGTGGGTATTCACCAAGGTATCACCGGAACTTCTGTAAGTTCTGTACGCCCGTGCCTCAATCGGAACTTCTGTGAGTTCTGTACGCCCGGGCCACAATCGGAACTTCTGTGAGTTCTGTACGACCGGGCCACAATCGGAGCTTCTGTGAGTTCTGTACGCCCGTTCCACAATAAATACCCGGAACTTCTGTAAATTCTGTACGCCCGTGTCACAATACCCGGATTTTTTGTGAGTTCTGTGCGACCTTCATACCCGTACCCGGAATTTCTGTAAGTTCTGTGCGACCGAGCCACAATACCCGGGGTACCGGTACAACGTGTTTATACCTGCCTGGAACTTCTGTGAGTTCTGTACGCCCGTGCCACAATAACCGGAACTTCTGTGAGTTTTGTAAGGGTTTTATACCCGTACCCGGAACTTCTTTAAGTTCTGTACGACCTTCATACCCTACAGAGAACTTCTGTAAGTTCTGTACTCCCCGTTTCACAATACCCGGGGTAACGGTACAACGTGTTTGTACCTGCCCGGAACTTCTGTGAGTTCTGTATGCCCGGGCCACAATACCCGGAACTTCTGTGAGTTCTGTAAGGGTTTTATACCCTAACCCGGAACTTCTGTAAGTTCTGTAAGACACCCATACCCTGACCCTAAATCCACAAACCCTACGGAACCTGACCTTGGAAATTTTCAGTGATTTGGTACGGCGTTTTTTAAAACCGAGGATTTTTTTAATGTTCCCTGCTTTTTCTTGTCAAGGCTGTCTGTCAAGGTGTTTGGTGAATTGTTGTCTGTCAAGAAGGGCTTCAAAGTCTGACAACCGACATCTTTGCTTATTTTGGTCCCCCGGAAAAAGAAGGAGGACAACAAGGGAGGGGTAAAAGAGAGATGGGAAGAAACGCCGCCGTAATCCTTTAGAACTCCACTCGGAGCGTTTTTTTTTTGGGGGGGGGGGAAGCGTTGCTTGGAATTAGAGATAGGGTTATTTTTTCCAGCCGAAAACGGACCAACCCTGTGTACACAAGTTGACGATAGGAGAGTCGACGAGGCAAGAAAGTGCTAACATCTTCTCGCGATAAAAATGCAAGGCGCGTACCGTGGTGGGGAGGGAAGAGAAGAGCCTACATAAGAGACCCCGGATCTGAGTTACGACTTCTACGGAGGGAAAATAGTAAAAACAGGACCAAATATTGTTAGTTGCCATAGGTAAATACATAGGTTTTTGTGTGTGCCATAGGTCCCCTATTTACTACGGTCCACCGCAATAAGGGGGAGAGAGAAAAGGAGGGCGGAAAATAAATACGGATACAAATATTAAAACAAAAAAAAACTGAATACGAGGGCTCCAGAAAAGTTTCCATTGCGTAAAAGACCAGGTCACGATCTACTGTAGATGATCTAGATCCTATCCCGCCTTTACGACATGTCGTGCAGGATCTGTACAATACAGATCATACAGATCATGCAGATCGTACAGATCATACAGATCATACAGATCGAAAATCTATTTGCCGTGAAAGATCTAGATCACCAAGTGGGGATCGACGATATAGATCATAATCTGTCCAGTACGTGAGATTTCTCAAACACTCCATCCTGGGGACACTCCGGAATTGATAAAACGCACGGGAAAGTAAATCGTTTTAGGCCGTATAGGACTGCAGTCTCATTGTGGAGGCTAAAGTACTTGGAATTAGAGTCAAATTTAGGTATACCTTATTTTCGCTTTTCGCTTTTTGAAGCAAAATTACTTGGAATTTGAGTCAAATTAAGGTACATTCTTATCGCTTTTCACTTTCGGAGGCGAAATTACTTGGACTTTGAGTCAAAGTAAGGTACATTATTATCGTTTTTCGCTTTTTGAGGCGAAATTACTTGGACTTTGAGTCTAATTTAGGTGCATTCTTATCGCTTTTCGCTTTTTGAGGCGAAAGTACGTGGAATTTGAGTCGAATTTAGGTGCATTCTTAGTCGCTTTTCGCTTCTTGAGGCGAAAGTACTTGGCATTGGAGTCAAATCTAGGTACATTCTTATCGCCTTCGCTTTTTGAGCTGAAAGTACTTGAAATTGGAGTCAAATGTAGGTACATTATTATCGCTTTTCGCTTTTTGAGGAGAAAATTCTTCGAATTTGAGTCAAATGTAAGTACATTATTATCGCCTTTCGCTTTTCGCTTTGTACTTTATTGTATTTATGTTTTGTCTATTTCATCACATCTGGGTTGCTAGCATGGGTAAGGTCGTTCCTGTCGAACATGGCGTCGAAATGTCTGCTCTGCTTACTGTATTTGCGCCGTGGTATCTCTGTGCCGTAGTTTCGTTACCGAAGAAGACCTGGCATCTCTCTAGGATGAAGAATCGGCACGGACACTGGGTGTGCTGGATGTCGGCAGGTAGAAAGGACGGTTCAATGTGAAGAACACACATAAGAAAGTGCTGAACCCATCTCGCGACAAAAGTGCAAGGCACGCACCGTCTACCTGATGGGAGCGGGGGGGGGGTGTATTCAAAATCTATGCATGGGCGTAGTAGTATGACCATAGACCCTCGCATCCCTACAATGCCGGGACGGAGCAGGTCGGGTTTTCACCGACCAGGCAGGCAAGAGGGGGGGGGGGAGGTCGATTGATTCTCACTTGATCCACTCCGACGGTTGCAGTTGCGAGGGGCTTTCTTCACATCCCGCTTCGCTTGATGCTTGCTGGAAAACCGAGGGAACAGGACGGCGTTGCAAGCGAAAGGAGTTTCAAGGGGGAGGGGGGGGGGGGATTTAACGAATGCATCCCCGCATGTTCACGCCTCGGGAAAACAAAAAAAAATCTCGACTGAAACTGCCGAAAACAAAAAGAAGGAATTTCGGACTACACGAATATATATACACGAAAATTATTGTGTGTTTGTACACCCGCGAAAAACAAAGGTTAGATTATATTACCGGTATCGGCAACACTTTCCCGAAAATCGGCGGGGGGGGGGGGGGGGGGGGGGGGGGGGGGGGGGGGGGGAGGGAGAGAGGCAGGGAGGGAGGCAGGCGGAATGGAAAGGGGGAGCAGGGGTACGAGGGTAGGGCAGGAGGCAGGAGGAGAATGGAAGGGAGGGTAGCTACTACCACGATTAAAACGTCGTCACCGCTTGTACACGAGACGACTCGGGCTATAACCGTAACTCTACGCCAATCAAACGCGATCAAACAATGGTTGGTGGCAAGTCCCCTTATCTCTATATATAGTCCACAGGGTGCGACAACCATTTCATCGAACTTGTCGTAGGTAAGCTCTACTGGTGGAAAGAGGGACGGAGCCGAGCAAAAGGGGGGTTCGTGTATAACGCTTGCCTGGTACCAAACAGTGTCCGTGAAATTTGCGCCCACGGGATACGAAGAGATGACCCATCCCCCGGTGCAGGCCGTGATACTGGCATCGCCCATGTCAGACGTGTGGTCCGTCGGGTCTACCACCGAGTACCTGTCCATCCATCCAGCCAGCCGAAGCGATGGTGGGGGGGTGTGGGAGGGAGGGAGGGAGGGAGGGAGGGGAGGG
>MEHQ01002961.1:236894-259587 GCA_008828725.1 Saccharina japonica | reverse complement strand
ACCCCCCCCCCCCCCCCCCTCTTCCCGTCCCAACACGCCTTGGAATGGGTTTCCTCACCAGACAAAGGACGATTTGTCTTCGCTGACGTACTTCCCGTAGAAATCAGCACCAAGCTCGTTCGTGTACAGCTCGCTGGCCGGAGGAAACCCGTCCTCCTCCGACAGTCCCGACACCGTTATCTCAGAACATGTGTCACCCGAGTCTTGCGCTCTAGCACCTGGCCACACCAGGGAGAGCGGAAGGAGGCGTGTTTGGGTTGGATAGGGTTAAGTGGGGTGGAGTAGGGTGGGGTGGGGTGGGATATAGGGGGGTTGGGGTTGGGTAGGGTGGGGTTGACTTGGGGTGATCGGTTCGAGAGGGTGAGATAGAGTTGGGTAGGGTTGGGTTGGGTTGGGTGGGGTGTGGTGGAGTAGGGTAGGGTGGGGTGAGGTTGGGTGGGATTGGGTGGACCGCGTCGGGGAGGACGAGGGGAGGCATGTTCGGGGTATAGGGGGGTTAGGGTTGGATAGGGTAGGGTTGAGTGGGGGTGATCGGTTCGATAGGGTGGCGTGGGGTTGGGTAGGGTGGGGTGAGGTTGGGTAGGGTTGGGTGGACCGCATCGGGAAGGGCGAGGGGAGGCATGTTCGGGTGGGGGGGTTGGGGTTGGATAGGGTGGGGATCGCATCGGGGATGGCGAGGAAAGGCGTGTTCGGGGTGGGGGGGTTGGGGTTGGGTTGGATGGGGTTGGGTGGACTGCATCGCGGAGAGAGGGCGGGAGAAGGTATGTTCGGGGTGGGGGGGTTGGGGTTGGATAGGGTGGGGCTGTGTGGGGGTAAGGTGGCCGTTTGAACTACGATGTGGATATCAAACGGGGACTACAATCGCTGCGAGAGTGGTATACATAATGAAAATACGAGTATATCAGGTACGAGTGTTAGTAATACCTGGTATAAATGTATGTATACGAGTAGTACGAATATACACACCAATCTGTCCTCGAATGTAAGGATAATGTATACCGGTACATTTAATAATTCGAGAAAGCTGCGGTAGTAATACTACTGTAAGAGACAGGAAAGCAAGTCCGGGCTGGATTTATTTTTTCGAGAATGGGTGTGTTCTACCCTAACTTCAGCATAATAAAATAAGACTCCCAATTTTCTGATTTTCCTCTAAAATATCGGCCTGCCTTTCTCGTAGGTCGTTTTCTTACCTTGTAGGTGTCCTGTACTACTATATTGATGTACGTATATACAAACGATCCTTAAACTTAGTGACGGAGGGGTAAATAAATATGGTTAGAAAACAGAAAAATGGTGGAACACAGCAACAGCACTAGTACGTACCGGCCACTTGTTCTACAGTACTCGCACGCGACAGATGTTTTGAGAATCTCTCATTTTTTACCAGACTGGAATTCTTATGTAAGACTGGGTGTGTTCCACACTATTTTCAGTACAAAGAGGTCGTATTCTTATTTCACCCCCCCAACGTCTCAGTGTCCGATTCTAAAAGTATCAGATTACTAACATCCGTCGCGCACTGCTGTATCAAAAAGCCAAAATCGTTCCGTGCATGGGGCCATCGTCATCTCTTTACCACCCGACAACAAGCAGCGTACCCTTTCAACGCCCTTTTAGTGGATATAAGGGACAGCGCCTTTGGGACCCCGTTCGAGGGATATAGCGCCTTTGGGGCCCCTTTTAACCCATTCAGAACTGAAAAACTTATCCCACACTTATTCCAAGTAATATGTCCCCAAATACCTGGGACCAGTTCTTTAGGGTTGAGGGAAATAAGGGACAGCGCCTGTGGGACCTCGTTTGAGGGACAGAGACCAAACCAAATGATAACGTTGGCGACAGCAACCGCCTACGAGCAGCGGGAGCGCCCAGCAGCAGCAGCACGGGTAGCATCATGCTGTGCCCGTGCCATACGACGTCCCCTGTCATTAGTAGTGTGTACCCCGAGTTAATACCTCCCCAAATAAGAGCACGCTGGAGTTAAGAGCGGTCAAAACGGCTTGTCCCACCTTAACCCATTCAGAACTGAAAAAAAAATGCCCCACACTAATTCCAAGTGGTGTGTCCCCAAATTCGTGGCACCAGTTCTTGAGGGGTTAACAAAAAGCTATATATATTGCCCACGACAGATAAGAGCAATATGCATGTACTGAAAAGCACGTGTTTCCGCTTGTAACGGGGTGCTCTTCGGGACTGTACATACTCTTAGTTGCTTGTG
Organism: Saccharina japonica; assembly: GCA_008828725.1. Lineage (NCBI taxonomy): Eukaryota > Phaeophyceae > Laminariales > Laminariaceae > Saccharina > Saccharina japonica. The sequence continues at coordinate 257,366 of MEHQ01002961.1, read as the reverse complement.
AAATTGTGTATATGTATGTACTTAAAAGCTATATATATTGCCCACGACAGATAAGAGCAATATGTATGTACTTAAAAGCGCGTGTTTCCGCTTGTAACGGGGTGCTCTTAAATCGGGACTGTACACACTCGTACTTGCTTGTGAAATTGTGTATATATATGTACTCGTACATAGACCAAGCAGTTTTCGTTTTTGTTATCACATATTTTTACTTCCCAGCTCAACTTGTGGGAGGCGTTAACTACCCAAAAGCGGTGGGTTTCCCTATCAGAGGTGCGTACTCTGCCGTGTGACGAACGCTTTGCCTCAGCTTGGTTTCATAGTTTAGAGTTTTATCTTGCAAAACAAAACGTCATGATTTTCGCCTTCTGTCGAAAAAAAAACTTAAAAACTATCGTTCGTATGTACATATCATACTTGTACATATAACATACCTGTGAATGGTTCGACACAGAAAGGGGAAACCCCAAGAACACCAATTCCCGCACTGGTCATCAATATAAGGTACATTTGATGTTCATATTAGACTTCACACGGGCACTATATTCCCGGACAGAATCGTATGTTCGTTCGCAACCGCCCCCCCTCCGTAGCCATGTGCATTTTTTTAACATGAATAATTGGATGACGACACCCGCCCGGATGCCACACTCGGAACAGGAATGAAGGAACATGGTTGGTAACCACCCCGGCCAGAAATATAGTAACCGTTAATACTCCTGTACTAATATGAAGCGGTGCATATATTGACGGCCAGAGTGGTTTGTCTCATACTGCTGCTGTGTCAAGATCTGAAGACATCAAGATCTAAAAAAAAAGACCCTCGATAATACTATTTTACTACTATTTATACCACTGTCTCTTGTACTCGTACATGTAAGGACTGCTGTTTGGGTATATTATTATGAGGGACAATAGTAAACAGGACCAAATATTGTTAGTAAAAAAGGGATGTACATAGGTTTTTGTGTCTACCATAGGTCCTATTTATTATGGCCCCCCGTAACAATAGCAAATCAAAACGGCTGTACTGGTAGATACATATTAATACTTAATGTTTACCTGGTATCACTCTGTCCCGAAATATAAGAATCGTTTATATTGAACATTAATGTACAAAAGGTGCTTATAGTTCGGGAGAGAATGGCATGTTACGCCATATACCGGGTCTGCTGTTGTACTTACTGCATACCATACCAGTACGACGTTTTACTTCAGGTATGTATCGCGCGGCGTGCCCGACTCGATCCGTCTCAAGCATCCATTTCCGTTGACTACCCGACGGTATCATTATAGGTACAACAGCGATGAGACTCAAAATCAAGAGATTTTCCGAAATTCTTGGCCCAGCAACCGATGGCCAGCTGCAAGCAGCAGCCCTTTGTCTGTTCGTGTGTTCTAGTAAGACCACTCCGCCATGGTACTACAGAAGGTACAGAAATACCCGTTTAATGTTACAGCCATATCTCAACTCAAGAACATGTTTCTAATACTCGTAGAAACATGTCAATGTTCAATGTTTCGAATAAAAACATGGCAAGTCAAGAACGTGTTACGTATTAATACGTAGGAACAGTTATCAACCTTTTCACAACTGCGAAACTTATCCCACACTAATTCCAAGTAATTTACCACCAAAAACGTGGCACCGGTTCTTAACCCATTTAGAACTGAGAAAATGATCCCACACTAATTCCAAGTAGTTTTTTTTCCAAATACGCGGGACCAGTTCTCAAATAGGAACATGCCAAGTCAAAAAACGTTACGTAGGGACATGTTAAAAGGGGTACAACACCAACATCTTCCTCCTCTTAGGTGAACATAAAATAAAAAAAACTTGTAGTGACAGTGTTGGGTGTGTTTCTAAAGAGATAATGGCGTGTTTACAAGTATCAAAACGTGATTATAGTCCCAGGCAGGAAAGTGTAATGGCATATTATGTACCGTGACTATAGTCCCGGGTGGGCAAGTGTACTAACAATATTATATACCGGAAGGGTGCGAGTTATCGAACAGGGGTGCGATCTCAGCGTTCGTTTTCTCGGCACCGATAAGGGTAACAAAGGGGAAAAATACAGCTTCGGGAGGCCCTCGACCAGATCGTTCTGAAAACGCCTTATTCGGTATTGGAAACCTTCCCGTTCGAGAAAAATCGAGCGCTGAAAAACGAACGCACCCCTGTGCGAACTTAACCCTCTTTACGGGTGGTCGACGAAATAAAAACGCCAGTGCTGGGGGTATTGACAAAGGAAGGATGGCATTATTACACGTATCAAAGCGTGATTGTAGCCCCGGGTAGCAGCGGAGTCTTACTATTCAAATATTGTCCACATGTTTGACAGATGACAATTTACTGTAGACCATCTACTGTTTGTGGATCCTAACCTGAAGTTCCAGGTGCTTTGCAGGTCTGTTTTTTTTGTTTTCGATTTAGTTTTGTTCCCGTCCTATTTATGATCTTCGCCCTTCTTTTCTCTCTCTTTCCTATTAAATAGTCGTAACTCGGATCCGGGAGTCATATCGTAGACTTTTCTCCCTCCTCCCCCACTCCAGTTCGTGCCTTGCATTTGTATGGCCAGAACACTTCGGCCCTTTCTTCCCTCGTCGACTCGCATTGAATTGCGCATACCGACGCTGCTAGGCGCGCTCTCAGCAGTTGATCCCGTTTTATTTGCTTTTATTTTTGCAAATAATGAAACTCAAAAGCCCGACCCGCGTGGGATTCGGACTCCAGCGCCAACTCTGGTAGCATGTCCAACCCAGGAAACATGTCCTAGAGCATGCAGATCATACGAGGCCTCCACCCGTCAGAGCTAAATCATACAGATCATACAGATAATACAGGTCATATGTCAAGATCATACATGTCATACAGATCGTGCAGATCATACAGATCAGGATCTATCTGGTCTGAAGGATCTAAATCCTGAAACGGGAGGCGATTACCTCCAGGTAGCCCGAGTTGGGTAGTAACATATGCTTGGAGGGAAAAAAACAACATAAGTCTGGCGCATGTTTCCGACTCTAAAGTATGTGTGTTTACCCGCCGTGCCCTTGTCTCCTTTTCCAGAATGAGAGCTCAACTTCTCATTAGTGGACGAAGCTTGATATTACAGGGGGGCATAGTAAATAGGACCGAAAATGGTTAGTAAAAATAGGTAAATATATAGGTTTTTGTATGTACCGTGGGTCTTATATAATATGTCCCCCCGTGGTAGTCAATCTTCCTATTAATAACCCTTTTATAACCCCAGTGCACATCACCATATATTTGGCTCTAACTCCAAGTAATTTGTCCCCATAACGGGACTGCGGTCCTAAAAGGGCTAAGGTAGCTATTTAGGCACTCTGGTTGGCTGAGGGTACGTTATACGCGGCTCAATCAACTTGGGAGCCTTTCCCAGCCACAGCATCCCCGAGTCAACCTACTAATAGAGTGTTCCCAAGCACAGCATCGAAGCCGGCCGAGTCAACCTAGAGTCTTACCAAGCACAGCATCCCAGCACTGGCCACTGGCATAGGGCTAGGGTTAAGGTCGAAGGGTCGGCTTCAGGTGCCGAGCACAAGACCTGCGTGAATATTCACTATCAAAGTGTGTCCACTATTAATAGTGTCCACCCGTCCAACCTGTATAAACCATACTCTTCTCTCTCCAGAATCAACCTGTTAACCCCTTAATAACTGGTCCAACACATTTGGGTACAAACTACTTGGAATTAGTGTGGGACATGTTTTTTTCAGTTCTGAATGGGTTGAGGACTACAGTAGTCCCGTTGTAGGAACAAAACACTTGAAAATAGTGTTAAATTAAGGGTTAGGTAAACTGCGGTACTATGTAAAATAATTAAAAAAAAAAGCTGTGAGATCTTGTGAGAGATCGAAAAATTAAAATTCCTCAAAACTGAGATGTGCGAGATTGGTGTCATACTATTTATAGTAAACCCCTTAAGAATCGGTCCCACGTTTTTGGGAACAAAATACTTGGAATTAGTGTGGGATAAGCTTTTCAGTTCTGAATGGGTACAAATTAAAATTCCTCAAAACTCATATTTGCGAGCTTGGTGTCATACTATTAATTGTAACCACTTAAGAACCGGTCACAAGTTTCTGAAGACAAACTACTTGGAATTAGTCTTGGATAAGTTTTTCAGTTCTGAATGGGTTAACCCCTTAAGAACTGGTCCCACACATTTGGGGATAAACTACTTGAAAATAGTGCGGGATAAGGTTTCAGTTATGAATCGGTTAAGAACCGGTCCCACGCTTCTGGAGACAAACTGCTTGGAATTGTTGTCGGATATGTTTTGCAGTTCTGAAAAAAGGGTTCGATACTTCGATCGGGCGTTCTGCGGGTGGGTGTGTATCCCCCGTCAGGCCTCCTGCATACTGATTATATCAAGATTCAGTATCATTCCACGAAACCCCAGACTTCCTAATACTGCTGCTGTGAACAATTCCACGTTTCTGGGCAGAAGCAAGGTCCCTCCGTACTTTTGTGCCAGGGGCGCCCGCCCGCCCGGAACAGTCTTTTTTCGATACCTCGCATAAAAAAAAGTCAGAATGGAAAACAAAACCGGAGCGCTTTGATCATGGGACCATTATGAAAAAAAATGTAACATTTTTTTTCATTTTGTTCATCCATCTTTAGATCACTTGGTTTTAGAGACCCTCCCCCCTGATCGGTCCGATACACAGGGGTTGAGTTAGGAGGGGGTCTCTAAAACCCAAGTCATCAAAAATGGGAAAATACTGGAAAAAAAACGACAAAATTCTTCTCAATCGTCCTGTGGTCACAGCGCTTCGTTTGTTAGTTTTCCATTCTGACCATTTTTGATGTGAGGTGTCGAAAAGAGACTGTTCCGGCCCCCCTTCCTGATTCTGCGGTGAGACTCACCTATACCACTCCCGGACGAAATGTAAGGCATGTCTACGCGTGAAATTAGCAGGGTCACTCTTGACCAAGGTGTCTAGAAAAATCTCGCTGGAAAACGATCGCAACGACCGCACCCCTGTGCGAACTCAACGCTCTTTTACGGTACTCTTACGGGAGACCATAGTAAATAGGACCAAAAATTGTTCGGAAAAATAGGTAAATGTATAGGTTTTTGTATGTACCGTAGGTCCTATTTACTATGGTCCCCCGTAAATAGTACCTGGTATCATACTCGTTTATGTCATATGTATGAGATGGATAAAAAGGAGCTGTGAGAGAGTCAACAGCGACGAGTCAACAGTACTTTGCGGTCAACAGTCAACAGCTAGTAGCGTCATCAGACATCAGCAAGCAGTCGGTCAACCGTCAACAGAATGATCCGTGTTTTTCTCACATACCGGCATCATTTGCATCCATCTTGTTGCTGCATACCAGGTATGACGCTAAACTCGACTACGAGTATACATTCGATTTCGCCATTGTTGTATATACGTAGTGCCTGATAAGAAACGCCAGTACAGCCAGTAGTCCCCTCAATAATAAAAAGTAAAATAAAAAAATTGGCCCACGGTTGCATTCATTATTGGCTTCTTGAGAGCAATATAATGTCAAAATAATAATGCCCTGCACATTGTCGGAAGTAAAATGAATAATAATGATAAGAAGAAGAAGAAGAAGAAGAAGAAGAACAATAACAGATAATAATAATAATAATAACGTGGGCGCGGTTCTGACAGGGTTAAGAACCGCACCAAGCTTTGGTCGGGAAAAAAATACTCGAAAGTAGTGTGGGAATCGCGTTGGAATTTCGTTTTGTTTCTCAGCAAAATATCTGCCCGTTTTGGGGGGTGCCTTACAGCTACCCTATACTTGCTGCGGCAATGGTGTACATGGTGTTCCGCCACATAAATACAGCTCGTAACATAGCCCCAGTTCTTCTGTTTACGTAGATATGAATATACAAGTGTACGAAAAATGTTTTCGCAATTCCGGAGATGAGGATTTCAGGCTGGCTTTTTTCATACACTTCATAATTTACAGCCACCTGCCCGCCCCCGGTGCTCCGTCTCGAAAGGGGTGCGTGGTCAATGGTCAAATTGCTCAAGGCAAGCAACAAATGAGTACCCCCCCCCTCCTCCCCCCCTATAAATATATGATATATTTATAGGTTGGGTTGGCGTCGGTTGGCAACGACGCTGTAAAACACGCCACTCGCTGCGTGAGCTCGACAACCAGGGTGCCGTTTTTTTTTTTTGTTATTTTTTTTGGCGGTCACCAAAGCTGGCGGTCGAGTAGATCATTTGTGCGGGGTGGAGAACCTTTGCTCCGCACAAGGGGAATGGTCGTACCACGTAGTGTTAATATGGTAAGGCGTCCGCGAGGCAGTTACATAGTAAAACCCATTGCTGTCTCCGGAAGTGGCCACACCAGAAATTAAATTAACTCATTGAAGCTGTCGTCCATATGCAAGTCCGCCTCAGAGGCGGTTCTTAGCAGGATGCAGCTCACCCTCCATGCGACTCGCCCAATACCCCACGGCGTTTCGCGCTTGGTGCAAGCAATGTCTGCCTGGTTGGTGAAAACCCAACGCGCTCCGTCCCGGCATTGTAGGGATGCGAGGGTCTATGGTCATATGACTACGGCCGTGCACAACATGAGTACACCCCCCCCCCCCTGAAATCCATACCGAACCTTTTTAATGCTTGTAATCGTGCTGCATCGCTTGATTTTGACTACTGCTGTATTGGAAACGAGCTTACATTTAAGGTTGGTGAAGAACGAGCCTGCATTAAGGTCAGACTGGTGAGCGTTTGTGTTCAGTGAGGAACGCCGATCTAAGTCGTAAATGATACCTGGTACGTAGCATTTAACCCTTTTAGAACTGCAAAACGTATCCCACACTAATTTCAAGTAGTTTGTCCCCAAAATCGTGGGACCGAATCTTGACGGGTTAAAGAGGCTGTGCTCAACGTTGATACATATCACAATAAGCCGCGAGCCTTCGCCGACATAAGAGGTTATTAACTGCTGTCGCGTACTGCACAACAAAGTATGAAAAAGCCCAGCAGCAAAATGTAAATACAGCCAGTAGAGACGTGACAACGTTGGCAGATATATATATATATATATACATCACAATGAGCCGGGAGCCGTAGCCGACGCAAGAGATTGTTAACTGCTGTCGCGTACTGCACAACCAAGTACGAATGAAAAATCCCAGCAGCAAATACCAATACAGCCAGTAGAGCCGTGACTCCCTGACAATAACTAATCGGTAGAGTACCGTTAGCCCACTAACTGACTTCAGTCGGCAAGTCGGCTGGTTAACGCCCGACTTATTGCCAGCAGACTTGCCCACTTAACCCCTCAAGAACTGGTCCCACGTATTTGGGGACAAACTACTTGGAATTAGTGTGGGATTTGTTTATTTTAGTTCTGAGTGGGTTGAGTAAGGCGAAGGCCTTCCCGGCCGAGCAAACCCTGCCCGAAAAAGAAAAAAACGCCCTTCCTACGAGTATGGAAACCCATTAAGTCGGGTAGTCGGCACCTCCGGGAAACATGTAATAACTATGAATAATATTACGGGGTACCATACTCGTCGTGAATAGGACCACGTATTGTTAGTAAAAATAGAGAAATATCTTCCTGGTAGGTGTTTGGTTGTACCGTGGGTCTTATTATTTAGTATGGCCCCCCGTAGTCCAACTCACAACTATAGTTGGTGCATGAAGTCGTGCCGAATCACGGCTGTATACAGCTAAAAAATAGAATAGAGGGGGGAGGGGTCAGCAACAATGAAAAAACAAATATATATATAACCTCGTATATATGTAAGTACCGATTCCCTTTCGCTGGTCGTTACGCCTTTGAACAGTCCACCCCTTTGGGACGGACCCCTTTTAAGGTACCTTTTAAGGGATATAAGGGATAACTTCCAAAACAACGACAGTTTTGGTATTTTCAACCGTCCACGAGCAGCGTGAGCGACCAGCATAACGGGTACGATCATGACATCACGACGCACCCGTGCTGTACGATTCCTGGCATTGTAATTCGAAAGCCGATCGGTGTCATCCCCCAGTCACGTAGTGGCCGTTACTACTGGGCAGTGGCCGTTACTACCGCTGTAACCGTTAATTTTCCCCCTTTGAAGGCAAAGATGGGGAATGACGGCACGTCACCCAAAAAACGAGTGGCCGTCACAGCGCACGGCCGAAGTGTCTACACTAAAACCTAGTAGTTACGTGTATATTGCCGTCACGTCACACGGAAAACTGCCGTATTGCCGTCACATCACATGATAAATCGCCGTCATTCCCCATCTTTGTTTGAAGGCCTACGAGGGTTAGCAGCAGCAGCGCTGCTTGATACAGCAGCAGTCAGTACAGCACCTCGACTCTGGTCGGCGTGGGATCCGGGTGGTCCACGGGCCCCGCCGACGACTGAAGCTCGTGTACGGTACTGGTAAGCTGTCGCTAGGATACTAGCGCAGCACGACATTTGCCACTACTGTCGGCAAATCGTGTGCGTTGGTGGTCGGCGTATGACGAGTGTGCTTCAAGCAACTCGAAAGGGGTACATGTACGTACACTATATATTTTTTGGGCACCGTCGAAATTAGAATCTAATACGGGGGACCATAGTAAATACTAGTAAATAGGACCTACGGTACACACAAAACCTATACATTTTTGCCTATTATTACTATTAAATATTAACAATATTTGGTCCTATTTACTCATGGTAACCCGGTTCTATTACTATTAATAGCATCTGTTGGCAAATTTAGGAGGTACACAACCTACAGCGGTATAGAAAATACGCACACACCTTGGACAGATCATCGATCCCTACTTCATGATCTATAAGCAGTAGACCTTTCAAGGCAGATATATTCCCGATCGTGTATATGTGTATGATATATTCGTAGCTCTTAAGTTGCCGCGAGGAACCCGCATAAATCTGCTTTACGATCTAGCGTAGAGTCATTTTCGTAGAAACGATGAAAATCTCATTCCGGAGGATCAGCCTCCTTGAACACAGATTCTATGGTGAAAGTTGTCTTAAATTTACTCTTCGATTGTGATTCCGCGTAAACTTTCGTGCTCGGGACAAACCCCGGCGTTCTGCAGATCCTTCCCAATCTCCCACAACGGCAGGTGAGGAACTAGATGGTCTACGGTAGACAGATAGGTAGATAGATAGATTATCATCTGTCATAGTGTGAAATACTCGTAGGAACAACAAATTTCTCGATCTACGCAAAGCTGTCGCACCCCCAACTGAAATTTGAAAATTGAGTTTTGCACCGGGCACATGTCAGTACCAGCTACGTACCGGCATCCGGGAAAAATATAGCCATTACACCGGTATATACAGCGCCGCTTTCGGGTGCAACATGTGTAATTTGCGTATTTGCCGTGTAATTACTCGAATTTCAGTGTACGATCGTCTTATGGCGCGGTTTTGTGCTTTTGATATTATTGACCTTAAGCAGTCAATTCTGTCGATATTCGCGCGAAACGTTTGGTAGGCGTCACTTGACCCTTTCGGAGCTGCAAAACGTATCCCACACTAATTCCAAGTATTTTGTCGCCAAAAACGTGGGACAGGTTCTTCTTAACCCACTCAGAACTGAAAAACGCCTCCCACACTCGTTCCAAGTAGTGTGTCCCCAAATTAGTAAGACCAGTTATTAACCCTTATAGGACTGGGGTCCCGTTTTGGGGACGAATTACTTAGAATTAGAGTGGTTTGTCCCCAAAACGGGACTGCAGTCCTGAAGGGGTTGAGGGGTCAAGGGGTTAAGGTACCTGGAACCGGCTGGTTTAGAAGCAAAAGTTAAAAAAAAAAAAAAAACGTTTCGAAGCGCCTGTCTATTGTTGATCTTTTCGGTTGTCTCTGGTGGGTAGGGACAAGATTTCGCCGCTATATAGTGTCATTACCAATAGGTCCTGAACAAGAAAACTGGCTGTATATATAATATGCCACCCTGTTTCACTGCTGTCCATGGAAGTCAGTACGATAAAAAATAAAAATAAAAAAGTGACGTTCGAGTATAGAGCAGTGGCTCGTTTTGCAATGCGGGATTCGTGGATGGCCCAATTTGGGGCGTTTTGTTTGACCAAACTGCACGTAAGAAATTGGGAATAAGAACTCGTGCCCCGTAGCTGGCGCTGCACCGAACCTTACCCGTATAGTATTCATAATGTATATGGTATACCTGGTATATAGAGTACAGGCACCTAGTAAGAAACAGGTTAGTAAGAGAGCCAGGCTGAGATTTACAGAGGAAACTAAGAAATTCGGGAGCCGTTATCTTGAAATTAGTGTAGAAAGCACCCTTTGCCAGATTAGGAAATCCAGCCTGGGGCAGGTTTTCCTGTTTTTTATTGGGTGTCCTCCACCTGTATATGTATATATACCACATCCTGGACATTAGGTTTCGGGTCATTTTGGCAATCGATATGATATATACGACAGCAGTATTCCGATAAAAAGCCCGTTTTTGCTTGTGATACGTACCGATTGTCATTTTGGAAGCTCAACTGCGGCCAGGAAGAGGCATCGATCGACAATTCACCCTCGTCTTGAAGGCTACAGCAGTATTACGGGGTGGGCTAATGTAGTAAATAGGACCTACGGTACACACAAAAACCTATATAATTCCCTGTTTTTGGTAACTATATTTGGTCTTATTTACTATGGTCCTCCGTAATAGTAGTGCAGTAGGTATCAACATGCCAAAAATACCCCAACCTATTGACAGACCAGTAGCCATACCCAATAGACTATCACGGTCCAGTGTGTCTGGTGAATACTAGCCCATGCTTAAGGTTCAAGGTTACTTAACCCCTCAAGAACCGGTCCCGCGTTTTTGGGGACAAACTACTTGGAATTAGTGTGGGATAAGCTTTGCAGTTATGAAAAGGTTAAGCTCGGTGCCACCCTGAGGTGCCAATTCTTGCTCTGGCTAGGTTTGTTTCATTTTGAGTGCGTTCGACCTAGGTACTACGAAATCCGACGCGAGTCGACGAGGGAAGAAAGGGCTGGAAAATTATCGCGACAAAAACGCAAGGCACGAACCTTAAGTGGGGAGGGGGGGACAAGAGCCTGCTATGTGACCCCGTCTCTGAGTCACGATGAGGAGGGAGATAGAAAAAAAAAAAAGAGGGCGAAAACAATAAACGGGATAATATATATATAACATGGCACGACGTATAATATACCAGGTACATATATACGTCACAACAGGCACGCACATGACACGATTGTGCAAAGCTCTTGTACCTATGCCAACTTGCAATGTACGGCATGTTTTTGGTTGTTCTCGTACCTGTGGTGCAAACAAGTATAATGTCATATGAGTAGCGAACGACTTTCGAACAGGGGCGCTATGAACCCTCGGCGCTTGGTTTTCTCGATCACGGGGGAGGGTGCCAAAAGTTGAACACTGCAATATCAGAAAGCTCTCGACCAGATGGTTCCAAAAACACTCTCTGCTTGGAAAATTGGAAACCGTCCCGTCCAGGAACAAAAGAGCACACAAAAACGGTCACATCCCTTGCCAAATTAAAGAGCTTTACGGCATTACATCATGTTTATATATAATACCACTGAGTGTGTTGTACTCCGTACATTATATCACGAGCTTGTGAGCAAAATTGGGACTAGAGTACGGAACTTGAGAAAAACGAGCGCATCCCTCGCCAAATCAAAGGGATTTACGCCATTACATCATGTAGATGTAATACCACTGAGTGGTTTGTGCTCCGTGCGTTATACCACGAGCTTGTGAGCAAAATTGGGACTAAACTACGGAACTTGAATCAGTACTATTGGGTCACAGCTCACAGGTGACCAGGCATACTGGATGTGTTTGGCAGATGTTCTAAGTATATACAGTAGTAGTGGTCACTCTATAGTGCCGGTATGCGCCAGACAACAATACAGGCTCTATTCTGCACACTACCACACTGGTGAACCCCTCATGTGCCAAGCGTTTCCAGAAGCACTACAAGCGGGCACCCGGCACTACAGAGGGGGCACGACAGAGGGGCCACTACTCCAGTGGTATACTCGGAGTATCGAGAGTAGATCGTACTGCGGGTACTGATAGTATTGCAGTACCGACGGCCGAAGTGCTTCAAGTACTGGCAGTATGAGTTCGTACTGCTGTGGATACTGATAGTATTGCAGTACCGACAGCCGAAAGACCGGAAGTACTGGCAGTATGAGCAGTACTGACAGCCGAAATACTGCAAGCACTGGCAGTATGAAACAGCACACAACCCCCTAGTGAGTAAGCAGTATCCGCAGTTGAAACATCCGAGATACTTCAAGCACCCACGGTATCCCTACGTACACAGTAAGTAATACTGACAATCCGCAATACTGCGAGCACTCGCGGTACGAGCAGTGCCGAACCCTCACATACTGGCAGTATCTCCAACAACTCCAGTGTGCCCCCCCCCCCCTCGAAGGTTGTCTACTCCAACTTCCACTCCTGGGAGTGTGTACCTGTGTACGTTGTCTGCGAAAACCTGTGGATGAAGTCATCGAAACGTTGCCCAGACAAATAAACGTATGTACCTCTTACATGATCCGGGGACACTGGGAGTACTGCAGACTGTAGCAGCAGGCAGTATTTGGTGCTGCCAGTAGTGGCAGTGTGAGCGGCACTAACCAGTACTGACGGGCGAAATAACTGCCAACACTCTGGCAGTATCCGTATACAGAACCTCCAAAACTACTGTGGGCACTGGCAGTATCCGCAATCGTCGAACCCCGAAACACTCCAAGTACAGGCAGCATCCAGAGTACATAACCTCGAGATACCGCGAGTACTGGCAGTATCGAACCCTGAAATACTACCAGTGCTCGCACTACCTCCAGTATCTCCCCTCGGAATTACCTAACTATACTCCCCACCCCAGGGAGCACCTGTGAAGGGTTTCCAAGGTGTTACAGGCGTTATCAGTACACAGCACACTTGGTTTGCGCATCACGTATTGCTGTGACCTACTGAGGCGAAACTTAGCAACTTCGGGCATAGGGCAGTCTATGATCTGAGGTACCGGGGCGTCCCCAGTGGATTGGGCAATAGCGTACTCTGCACGCTACAGTAGTGGTCCCTTCATAGTGCCGGTTGCCCGTTATAGTGCCTGTGGAATCGTTAAAGACAGACGGGATTGACCAGTGTGGCTTTTTTCTTCTTTTTATTTTTTTATCCTCCGGCGGATGGGTAAAAATGAAGCTTACGCCCTCCACACTTCCACGTCTCACTGCGTGTCGTGTGTCAATTCACTCCATGTCCCCTCGGACGTATCAGCCCTTGCTGCTTACGACTCCGGAGACTTGAGCATGTTGACCCGACCTGACCCCCGAAGGGGCCGGGCGCGGTGGGGATAACCACCCGAAGAGTAAACTCTCCGGGTAGTGTGGAACTTGCCGCAGCTCATCAGTGCGCGGAGTAGTGCCGGTTGCCCCTAAAGTGCCGGTGTTGTAGGCTGGCCCATGCCGGCACTATAAAGGGGCCACTACTGGACTGGACTTCGGGCATCACTAACTGTGAGGTACTAACTGTGGGGTAACCAGTAATTTGAGCAAAGCTTACTCTTGAGGTACTCGTAGGCCGTACCCAGAAAATTGGGAATAACATGCGTACTCGAAAGGCGTTTGCGTTCACTCTCCTGGGACTGCAGAGACAAAAAATGACGATCAAAATTGGCGATACAGCAACGGCAACTACGTAGTTGGGGGACGAAAATACAATGGTTGGTGTCAGAATTACCATGGCTGTCATGCAAGGAGTACTACAGCACGGGCTAAGCAGCAGTATCCTACTACCCCTACTGCTGAGCGCTCACGGCGCTCGTAGAGGTCTGATAACACCAAAGCTATAATTTTCTGTGTCGTCGTCGAGAGGGACCAAGGGGGTTAAGGTGTTGATAGTTGATAATGGTGGAGATTGAGCGTAACGACCAAAAGAAAGCTCAACCTATAGTTTATGGCAGTTCCGAAGAGAGGAGATGGGGTTGTGGTCCCAGGATCTGGTTATTCGTACGAAGGATGGCGACGTTTTTTTCTTCCTGGCAGCATAATTAACGGTATACTCCGCACACTGCCCCACCGGGTACCGGTAATCCCTACCTGTGCCAAGCGATTTCACGGGTACTATTTAGCGGGTAGCCGGCCCTACTCAACTGGCACTCCACTACGGTGGACCATGGTAAATACGACCTACGGAACACACAAAAACCCGTATATTTACCACCTCGTTTTACCACCAATATTTGGTCCTATTTACTGTGGCCCTCCCTTCGAAAAAGAGGGACCACTACACCACTACTATAATAATAAGCGCATACTGCGTATTTTGGGCATAGAGTACAGGACACCTAATAAGAAACAGGCTAATAAGAAAGCCAGGCTGAGATTTAGAGGAAAATAAGAAATTCGGGAGTCGTTGTCTTGAACTTAGTATAGAAAGCACCCTCTCTCAAATTAGAAATCCAGCCTGGACCAGATTTCCTGTTTCTTACTAGGTGTCCTGTACTACTGTTGTACCGTACTTCGAGGTACTGGTGTACTCCGAGGTACTGGTACTGGCGACGTATACTGGGTACACTGGCAGTATGCTAACACTGGTGTATACGTTTATACCGCTGTGACGACCTGTGACAGGGGCGCCGAGAAAAAAAAAACATGACGACCACCCCTTTTGCAGATTCGGCCCCCCTCCGCGCCATAGTAACATTAAGTGATACGATGATCAGGGGATGGTTGCTATGCATCCCCTCCCCCACGAACGCCTCACGATTTCTGTGGAACCCGGCTACGACGTAGGCATATTTTATTTCATCCGTTGGGGGACAGAGCCCGAACATAACACCTTACCCCACACCTCCGATCAAAAACGGCTCTCGGAAACGTGCAAATAGAGTGCGTTGTGCTATGCCTGAACGGGCGCAAAAAATGAATACCTGGTACGGTATACCACCCGATAAAGTACCAAACATACGTACGAGTACGATAGTATTACTGGTGTGATTCTTGAGGTGGTCCGCGCTTGTTTTCTACAACATCCAAAACGCGCGGATAAGCCGCGCTCGGGTCGTTTATTGTACGTTAGGTAGCCTTAGCCTGGGCTAGGGTTGGGGTAAGGTTTAGGTTTCTCGTGAAATGTAAAAAACGAAACACCCTATACACAAAACCAGCCTAAAAAAGTAACTAAAAAAACGTACTTTTATTTTTGGTACTTTATCCAACTGTAGTACCTAATGACCCGGATCTGAGTTACTCGTAGGGCGAAGAGGGGGAGAAAAAAGAAGGGCGAAGACACTAAATGGGATGGACAAAAAAAAGTATAATAATACAGCAGTAGTTACGAAGTTGTTTATGTCTGTCTGGAGGAGAGGCTTTCACCGGCCTTCAACCCGCAAATCGTACCAGACCAAACACTACAAAACGTTTTGATTTTTTTTTGCTGTTTTTACGTGTTCTTGGATGTTCTGCTTTTCACAAATCACGAGAAGGCGGCGACCCAACCCAACCCTAACCCCAACCCTAGTCCAGGCTAAGGCTTGACCCGTGCGCGGCTCCGCCGCGAGTTTTGGACAATCTGAAAAAAAAAAAAAAAACTCCACAAACCCCGTAATACACTTGGTACTTTATCTGGTACGATTTGTGGGTCAAGAACAGGGTGAAAGGTTACTGGAAATACAGGCAAGGCTGTCGTATTCAGATTTAGATTTTGCCTATTTGAGAAAGGGTGTGTTCCATACTAACTTCAGCATAACCGTTCCCGACTTTCTTAATTTCCCCGGAATTTTTGGTCTTGAGAGGCAATTTCTTACGAAGGGGGCCGGGCCGGTACTGCTGCTGCTGCTGCTGCTGCTGTTGTACGATTTATAAATACAAATGAAATGCAACATAATGTAACGATGTGATATTCATAAAGCATTGTATGTATGATACAAAGTGTCCATATGATACTGGCTGCTGGTATGAATGTATGCTATGTACGCGGGTACCAGTACCGGTAGAAGCATACGAGCGTGGTTTGGGGGTACGTCTGAGCTGCTGCTGGTATATACAAAGCCTCGTAGCCGTTTTTTGCGATGTTTTACACATACTCGTAGCATTGTGTACTATTATTGTGTACCTCGTGTGCCTGGTGTCATACGTTTGTTGTATCATATGTATGGCCTGGCATGGTCGCCCGGTGCCAGCCCACAGCTGTTGTAGTTACGAATGTTAATATTAATAGTTGATCACGAACCTGGAACACCAGCTCCTCTCGGATCATACAGCCTACCTGCGAGCCGGCTTAACCAGGTATGGTACTGCTGCTGTGATCTGTGATATGAATACACATGCTCCAAAGTTGTCAGCAGCGGCATGTAAACAAGTGTAGAATCTCCTCAAAACGAAACCATTCCAGCGAAGGTGTGGGCGATTATTATTATTACGAGCAATTTCTCCATGTATAGCTATTAATAGTGGCACCAGAGGCATGGTACAACATTACATGGCGGATGGCGGAGCTGTACGTAGGGAAGCAAGCAAGCACTGCCGGATTGGGTTGTATGCTTGTAGAAGAACAGAGAGAGCAGCTGCAGTTGTCAGGGTTGAAAATGGCCCATCCAATGCATCAAACACCATAAAAAATAAATCGATTCGATAGAGCCTTCGATCGAACGCCCGCTGGTGCATACAGGCATGCAGGCTCACGGCCTTCCAAGAGTTCCGGCGAGATAAAGGAGCGGGCGCTTGCGCGCGACAGTACGCACGCACGAGGCAAAGGCAAGGCCAGGCAAGGCAAGGCAAGGCGGAGCAAAAAAGAAGAAAAAGGCGAAGCAACCCGGAGCTGTTTGTTTTGCTGTTTGCTTTTGGCTGTTGGAGAAATAGAAAATGAGAGACTTGAGACAGAATGAGCCGAGAGATCAACCGACTGTGTAAAAAACGTGCGTAATAAGATGGCCTGGGTTGCGCGAGGCAAGATCGATAGCCACACAAGACAGCAGCGCGTCTAGAGGGAGCCCTGCGAAAGGGCGGGGCTTGTCGAACGGAGACAAAGCGGCCCAGGAACGAAGCACGCACCTCCGTGCCGCGGAGAGAGAAGACAGCCGGCAGTCGAGTGGGGTGCTCTCGCTTGGCAAACCGCATTCGAGCTACATCTAGGCCGTTCGCACAACAGCCGATACAAGAATACTAAACAGCGCCGGATGGTCCCAATTCGATCTACAAAAATCACCTGGTGCTCGGCAAGCCAGCAACGCGACCACCGAGTAGGCAACCCTCCACAGGCCGAACCGTGGTGCACGCCCGGCTGATGCCATTGCCCCGTTACTCCCGCCTGCCCCTGAGCCGGCCTTGGTAGCGAACGCAATGATATTCCGATCTGGGCACAAAAAAACAATGCCTCGAAGTTGTCGCTCTCGCTCTTAATCCTCGGCTCTCAGCAGTCAGCCCGCGCTGATCAGGTCAGCAGTTACCCAGTCTCTACGTTGATTGCTTCCAGGTGCTACTTGGGAGCTACTGTGTACGGTTTGGCCTCGCGTTTTCGACTCGTGATGCAGGATGTGGAAAGCAAGGGCAGTACATTTCGTGGTGACGAAATTCAGCGAGGGTTTCATATAGAGTATGGAAGCTTTTACGATAATATGCGAACCTTGGGCGGGCATGCTACGTAGACCCGCAATTTATCGCGACGAGAACCGCGCCGCCTGGCCGAGCAGAAGCGTGCACTCCAGGAAATCCTGCCGCGTCCTCGCCTGCGCAGGGATAGGTGAGACATCCCACCGGCGCGCTGCCTGCGTTCCCGAGTTGTGACCAGTCAAACATGCCTAGAAATATATGTACCCTTCCACTTGTCTCTTGGAAAAACTGCGAAGGAGGTGGATTCCTATTTTCCATTCCTTGTTCCTCGAGTTCCTTGTCTTTTTTCAAGACGATTTGTGACGATTTCGATTTTTCTCGTCTGCTGAATGGTTGATCGAAACAAAGAAGCACCGAACCAACTGTTTGCTCGCTGCTGCTGCTGCTGCTGCTCTCCGTGGGCCGTGCCGAAATCAACCCGCACAAGGCAAAGGGGTGGAAGAAGAGCCCGGTGTGAGGTGCCCACAGGGGTTGCAACCGGGGGCCCCACCCCTAGCTGCTGCGCCGCGAGCCATGAGCTTCGCGTTGCCAATGTCCGTGCCCTCCTATATATACTGCTGTGAACAATCAACATATCGCAAAAAAAGTGTTTTTTTTCATTGTTTTTTCGAGTGTGGCTTTGGGGTCTTTCCGCACCCTGCACCCAGCTCGGGTGCTCGAAGGGCAGGCGGCTTATGGACTGCTTGTGTCCCAGAGGTAAATATTTTCCCAGTTTTTTTTTGCAGAGTAGTGCTCATACGTAGACAATTATTTGTTCCCAAGCTGGACGTGCTCCCGTATGTGGATAGGAAAATGGAGACGAACACACAGCAGCAGCAGAGGTCCTCTTGATGTCTCTCGTGCATGGTTTTTGCTTCCCCGCCCTGCGCTGCGTTTTTGACCCTCTGGTATACTCGTACGTCAAGTCTTTAGTCACACTGCTGCTGTTGCTGCTGCTGCGGTGAAGGCGGGGGGTGGTGGCGGTGGTGATGGTAATACAAGACCCATCGACGCCGTGATGTTTTGTACCTGCACACCCGTATAATGCATTCACAGGTTAGGCAGGCGTACGTCGTTTTCTGTGTATACACATGTCGAAATGAAATATCGAACGCAACAACCCCCTCCCCCCCCATCTCCCTTGTTGTCATCAGAAAGTAAATAAAATACGTCTACTTCGTCGTGCATTTCTGATGTCTGTACGTAGCGTTCTGAGGCCCGGTGCCCGGTGCCTCGTTTTTCTTCAGCATCACGTTTTCATTGTGACGGAGTACTCGTATGGTATGATACGTAATACGTACTGCTGTATACATACGATATGATACGGCATGAAATATGCACCAGTACAAGACCAAACACCGTTACACCAGTACGTATATACGATGTGTGTGAACAGAATACCTGGTATGGCGTTTTCAATCTGATCTCCACCACGATGTCTCCCCATACGCCGAGAGGGCAATTATATATCTCGTGTTGACGGTCTAGACGTGACCCGTCAAGACCTCATTCTAGACATATTATACTACTTTTATTATGTAATCATTTCCTTGACGGTCATACGTCAACCTTTCTTGACGGTCACCCGTCAACCTTTCTTGACGGATGTCCGTCAACAGGCAAGGGTGACGTCGACAGACGTCTTGGGTCGAGCGAGCCAATAAGGGCGACTGAATTTATGGATTTCCGAATTTCTCTGAATTTCCGGCCTCACTCATCAACGAAAATAATTTTTAAATAATAAAACTCTACGGGTAAGCAACCTACATACGCCGTATGGGCGTATAGTACAGGTCTCACAAAGCTCTACGGCCTTCGTATTGGCATAGAGCTCTACAGGCGCTGTGCCTGTCGCACACCTCTACTCGTACTTGTCTACAAGTCTGTATGATACGTTGGCACACGTGACTTGCCCTACGATCGATGGTATTTTTGCCCCGGGTATATACGTAAGAACGGGTGTATCGGGTGTGCACATGATGCTGCTGCTCGTATATATACTCGTATATACTCGCTATCGTAATGCTGTGTTCTTTGGTTTACCTGGTATAATATTATATCAGGCACAGCAGCAGCAGCAGCAACAGCATTGGCACGAGTAGCAGCATCAGAGTATTATGCCCTTCTGCCCACGAGCAGCAAATGGGTCCTATGTTCATACTGCAGCAGCAAGCTGTACGTATTCATGGTATGTACTGCTGTACCAGTTATACCTGTTACCAGTGTCTTTTCCGATTATTTCAACTTTTGTTTACGGGTGGTGCTTGATGTACTCATAATGCTACTGCTACTGCTATAAAAATATGCCTGGTACAGCAGCAGTACTTCGAAGTACCAATATTATGATACGTATACAGCAGCAGTATATGAGTGTACCACAACTCTACTGCTGTGTGTGTCATCATGCACTTAAGCCGTCCTTTCTACCCACGCCCAACGACATCCACCATGCCCATTGCACATCCACCATGCCCATTGCCCATGCCCAGTGTCCTCAACGTGTGTTCTTGTTTTTTTACCCACCCCATTCATTATCTTTGCCCTTCTTCCTCCTCCCAGCCGTGAACTCAAATCCGGGGTCACGCCCCCCCCCCCCCCCCCCAACCCGGGGGCCCCCCCCCCCCCCCCCCCCCCCTCCGTATTAAGAGATAGATGGTGGCCAAAGGAGGCGAAACGGGAAGGGGGTACGTAGGGTTAGCAAAAAGTGTATTTGTGATACACGGAAACCACGACGGTATGAGCGCCCAAATGCTGGAGCTGTCTCTATTTTAGGAGTAGGAACGGTGCTCCGTCTCGAAAGGGATGCGTGGTCAATGATCAAAATACTAAGGCAAGCAACAAATGAGTACCCCCCCCCCCCCCCCCCCCCCCCCCCTCCCCCCCCCCCCCACCCCACC
>MEHQ01002961.1:177295-235346 GCA_008828725.1 Saccharina japonica | reverse complement strand
GACCCCCCCCCCCCCCCCCCGCGCCAACTACGGTACGCGCCTTGCACTTTGATCGCGAAAGGGGTCCATTCGGCCCATTCTTCCCTCGTCGACTCGCGTGGCATTGCGCGTACTTTCGTTGCCTAGGCGCTCTCGGCAGTCGACTAGTGCTCCGTACATACGTGGGGACTGGTTTTTCCCCCCTGTAATGGAGCGTGATGCAAGTGCCGTGGTTGCCTCAAATGGGACAGAGATAGTCTGCCCTTGTGCATGTATTGGGTTGGAATGAGG
Source organism: Saccharina japonica (assembly GCA_008828725.1). Classification (NCBI taxonomy): domain Eukaryota; class Phaeophyceae; order Laminariales; family Laminariaceae; genus Saccharina; species Saccharina japonica. The sequence goes on along the minus strand of MEHQ01002961.1, from coordinate 235,076 downwards.
CTTCCAGCCTTTGCTGGAGACCCTCATCCCGGGGTATATGTCACCCTCCGGCGAGCGACGTGCTAGATGGCCTCGGGGGGGCCGGGGGGTACTTCATGTCCATGCATGGCCGTAGTCTTATGACCATAGACCCTCGCATCCCTACAATGCCGGCACGGATCATGCCGGGTTTTCGCCGACCAGGCAGACATTGCTAGCACCAAGCGCGTTGCGCCGTGAGGTGTTCGGCGAGTCGCATGAAGGATGAGCTGCATCCTACTAAGAACCGGTTGTGAGGCGGAATTGCATATGGACGGCAGGGGGGGGGCAACTCGGATGTCAATGATATTTCAAAATATGTTATTTGTGGTTACGGTGTGCGAGCACGAGTATGTTCAAGCTTGGAGAGTGGGATGCTCCGCTTCTTGTTACCCCTGGTTTTTCCTCTCGGAGGCTAAAATTCCCCCAAGGAGGCCTCTGTCTGCTGAGGGCTGTCGTTTACCTCCACTCCCTTGTTCCAGTATTTCGAAACCCACTCGTATCCCGCGTGTTGCTACATGCATTCGACTGCGAGATTACTGGTGTATTCTACCATTCCATGAACAGGGGTTGGGTTGGCACGAGGCCTCCAGCCGTTGCTGGTGATGTCACACATACTTTCTGTTGCTGTCTTGCTACTTACGACTGATGTTGTGATCACCTATGTACGATACCTGGTATCCATAGCTCGTACGTATTGGGCCTCGTGTGGACTCGCACTCACTCCCCGTTTACTCCCGGCCCTTTTTTACCCATACTTATCGCTGAAGGCTACCTGCCGTTCCTTACGGGACGCATGCTACGGTAAAGATGCACCGTATTGTTTCTTAGGGCCCGTATTAACGAAGACAGCAGAAAATTCAATCGGGAAAAAAAAAATCATATCCGCTTTTCATTGGTCAGAACCCGCACCACCACCCAAGATCACCACCCAAGATTATACCCCAAGATCCTAATATTTGGTGCTGGTGCGTGTGTTGACCAATGAGATCCTAATATTTGGTGCTGGTGCGTGTGTTGACCAATGAGATCCTAATATTTGGTGCTGGTGCGTGTGTTGACCAATGAAAAGCGTGTTTGAATTTTATTTTTTCCAAATTGAATTTATTTTGTACTTGTTAATATGGGCCTATTTTGGAAAAAATAAAATTCGAACACGCTTTTCATTGGTCAACACACGCACCAGCCTTAGGGCCCGTTTTAACGAGTATGAAATAAATTCAATTTGGAAAAAATAAAATTCAAACACGCTTTTCATTGGTCAAAACACGCACCAGCACCAAAGATTAGGATCTTGGGGTCTAATCAATTTGAATTGGACGAAAAAACCAAGAAGGTCCCAGGACCTTCTTTTCCAAAGAATTCAAATCAAATTGAGGAGTTGGCCCGACTTGGACCGGCATGTCCACGGTGGGCAAACGCCCCCGGTACAATCTGGTCATTTCTTGGTGGCATCGATGACCACGACCGAGGCGACAACACGTGAACCACAACCCGAGGCCACCGGGACAACAGCCGCGCCCACGCCTATAGACAATAGCACAGCGTACCCCGGCGGTGGCGCCTCAAAACCAATCATGGCGGTCGCAATTCCAACTTTTCAACCAGCTCGATGCTCCAACCCGATCAAAAACCGAGCGATCGACGCAAAAACAGCAGGATACGTTCAAGACTTTGATAGCACCATCGCCGTCCCTGTCTCGCCCGTGGCGTTCCAGGGATCCCTACGCCCGCCCAGGAGACCCTGAGAGCGATAGCTTCCTAGCCTGGGCCGCCGAAAGCAAAAATATGCTGGCGGCGGCGCGCACGCGCCGACGCATGCCTTCCCTCTCGTCTCCTCTTGTCGATTTTTTTCACCCCAGGCTGTGACGCATGCTGCGTTTTTTTATTTCAGAAATATTTGAACGAGCAATTCACTATTTCCCCATAGGACGCAAACCACTTTTTTTTGCGAAATCACATTCAAATAGGATTTTATTTTCCAAATTGAATTTCCTGCTGTCTTCGTTAATACGGGCCCTTAGGGTGGTCGGTTGAGGAGCTCTATACCTCACCCAATACCGTTTTTGGCCTTATTTAACCCTTATAGGACTGGAGTCCCGTTTTGGGGACAAATCACTTAGAATTAGAGTGGTTTGTCCCCAAAACGGGACTGCAGTTCTAAAATACCCTTATAGGACTGGAGTCCCGTTTTGGGGACAAATCCCTTAGAATTAGAGTGGTTTGTCCCCAAACCGGGACTGCAATTCTGAAAAGGGTCAAGTATAAATTGAAAAACAGCGCAACACAATACTGAAATTCTGACGATTTTGGGTTAAGGAGCCCGGTCATGCAGAAAACGTTTCAGCCAAAAAGTGTCACTGGGACCACGATCGTAGCACGTGTCAGGGGTCGTTTCTTGGTGAAGCGGCGTGTACAGTTTCGCGGATCCTGGCCGGGTGAGACACTCGTTCGCGTCCCATGTGTGCTTTTGGTTGTAGAAGCAGCACAGGACACCTATTATATAATAAGAAGCTGAAAAGCTGGCCCAGGGTGGACTTCTTATTTGGGAGAGACGGTGCTTTCCACACTAATTTCAAGATAACGGCACCGTAGAAAATGAAGCAAAACGCGGTTTATTGGAACAAGAGGGTAGATGTAAGCAGGCCACCCCCTGTACCCCTTAAGAACTGGTCCCAGGTATTTGGGGACAAACTACTTGGAATTAGTGTGGGACAAGTTTTTCAGTTATGAATGGGTCAAGTCTGCTCCGAGAAAGCCTCGGATGGTCTACTATTAAGTGAGAAAGAGGAGTAGTACCAAAAAAGCGGGCCATCCCACCCTCCCAGCTTGAATATATCCCACCGTTACCATTGCAACAAATAACATGTATTTTGGTGATTTGCACCCAGGTTGCTACCCTCCCATGAGCATCTACTCGTAGCACGATGCTCGCGCCAGAGGGCGATATTCCGGGATGATAATCTCCAGTCTCCAGCAACGGCGGAATTCGTACGGACTAATTTTGTATCCTACAACAGAGAGACGCGTGTTACGATAGAGGTGGCATTTTTTGGCTGTTTTTTTTTTTCAGAATGACGGTGGGCTCCTAAACCCATTCAGTACTGAAAAAAATGTCCCACACTAATTCCAAGTGGTTTGTCCCCAAATTCGTGGGACCAGTTCTTAAGGGGTTATGACCCAGAATCATCGCCGAATTTCAGTATTTTGGTGCAGTATTTTTCGTTACATGTATACTTCTGCCATGGGATTTTTCCTCGGGTATGGTATGATAGCCCTTTTGTTCCCCTCCAAAATCAGTTTTTTACTTGTTATTAGTATAGATTTCCTCAATTGACCGCCCTCAGAAAACATGGTGCACCTGCATGCAGGCTACCGTAGCATGCATCGAGAGTGATGCAAGGTACCGTGGTTGGCTCAAAATAGGAGACAGAGAAAACCGAAAACGTCTTAGACCCCTTAAGAACTGGTCCCACATATTGGGGGGCAAACTACTTGGAACTAGTGTGGGGTGTTTTTCAGTTCTAAATGGGTTAACTTAACGGAGATCAGCAAGATGGAACGCAAAACGTACCGGGTACGAAATAACACAACAACAACAAAAACGCAAACCAAACAGTAAAAATAAAACGTATTACGGAGGACGATAGTAAACAGGTTCGTGCGAAACGGGTGAAATTTCCACTGGAAATTTCTTCCGAGCCTTGGGTTAACCTTGGCACCAAATCACCTACAAATTTCGACGCCAACGGTTTCAGCTTAATCGTCGAAGAAATCGTGTTTACGACCTTTGGGTTTCACGAAGTGTGGGCGTGTTTAGCTATCGGGGATATGGTTATTTAATATATATATATTAATATATACCGGTAGGTTTTTGTGTGTACCGTAGGTCCTGTTTACTATGGTCCACTGCTGTAATACCTAACGCTTCCAGTATCTCAACACACGGAAATATTATTACTACGTACGCCATTTCCAGCGTCAGTATCTCGCGGGCAACTCGGACTCTATGACTTCCTGTTGGCAGGAATGCCATTCCGTATTTGTTTTTGAGCCTACTATTACCAATTGCCACCACCCTTCTCTAGGATGTCACCACCCCACCCCGCAAGGAACCACTCCCGATAATTATAAAATAATAGGATGAATGTCAGTTTTATCACTGGGGTTCGTAAGATGCCACCCCCCTGTGCCGGTAGGCCTCCCCAACAATAAAATCGGATCGTAAATCAAGTGCTGCCGACAACAAAATCACGCCCGGGGTCCTCACGAAAGCAACGCAGAGGTACGCAATGACACCGCGTATAAAACCAGGGATGGTATATGTAATGTAGTTACCTGTACGAGGTAATCACCGGTAATGAACATGGTATATACTGTAGTTACCTGTACGAGGTAATCACCGGTAGTGAACCCCGTACGGAGTATCGTCGTTCAATCACGGTAATTTTGTTTTGAAAAGTTCACCGGAAAAAAAAATGCCTCCGTATACAGATTCCGAAGATTATCCATGAACGGGGATGGTAAGGGTGCACCCCCTACCTTTAAAAGCCTTACGGCATTTCAGGTAGCGGTACTGGCGAGCGGTAACTATTTTCAGCTAAAATCGGTAATTACCGGTACGTCACAGCTCTGAATTGCGGTAACTTGGTACCATCTCTGTGTATGGAACGAGTAAAGAGGGGCCGAGCCCTTCGGCGCGGGTGGCCCATCACCATGGACAGAACGTTCTGGATATCGTTCCGAATATGTCGAAGTATCGAACTTTCGATAGAACGAATTATCGCATATATCAAACGTATTTTGCCCTTCCTCAACCCCTGTCATCCCCGTGTTTTTCGTGCGGATGCTATTGTGTGCTGAACGAAAGCTTCGATGTATATCAAATACCATAAAATATCGAAATTGTATCGTTTTTTTTTGTCGATATCGTACCAAACTCGACTGTTGTTCGGTAACCGACGCTACATAGCCTGTGGCCCCGGCCCGGCACCGCCTCCTGCCTCGACATCGTATTTTTGTTATCACAGAGCTTGTATCATATCATACCAGGTATGCCTGTAGGATGGAGACTCAGCACGGACTCGGGGTGTGTCGGGTGCCGACAGATAGAAAGAATGGTTTAATACGAAGAATAACACGCACATACTGCCTCTGCTGACGAGACCTCAAACCACCGGTGGAGCTATATACGAGTACGGTCGATCGACTGTCTCTGTCGCCCGTCCTCAAACCGTCTGTCTCTGCTGCGCTTGGGCCTCAAAGCTCCCGACAGCTGCGCGCGCGATGCGCCACCACTCACCCTATAGCGCGTGCCCCGCCTGGCTACCGTATATATACCACTCTGTCCCGAAATATAAGCGCCGTTTTTATTGAATATTATTGTATAAAAGGTGCTCATATTTCTGTACAGATTGGTAACAGTTACCACCCGCGTGATAAAATAGCACACCCCGGTGATAATATAACACACCCCCTCCGACGAATTTCGAAGCTGATACTCCCGACAATTGGGAAGGTGGAAAGGCCCGAGCGTTGCGCCTATGGAAATATCTCGGAAATATCTTTCCAAAGGGAAATATCTCGGAAATATATTTCCAAAGCCATCATTTCGGTTGTGTGTGCCCTCCCTATGGCTTTGGAGAAAGTCGGCTCGGGTATTCGTCCCAGGGGGTGTTGTATCTTATCACCCGGGTGTGTTATCTTATCAACCGGGTGTGTTATCTTATCACCTGGGTGTGATATATTATCACCTGGGTGTGGTATCTTATCACAGGGGTGTGTTATCTTATCACAGGGGTGTGTTATGTTATCACCCGGGTAATACGTGGTGTATGGCATTGCAGATTAGCTGATGTGCACACAATACGGGTATGTCTACACCTTGCTATATATCACCCCCCTGTTATCACCCCCCCCCCTGTTAAAATCAGGAGTAGGAACGGTGCTCCCCCCCCCCCCCCCCCTCCCCCGTGTCACCTACCTGCAAGTGTCAAACGGCACAGGCTGTCCAAGCTTGTTTTATCGCCCTTCTCATCATCCCCTCTGCTGCCTGATTGGGTATGCTCAAGGCATAAAACACTCCTTACGAGGTGCTGCTATTTATATCACCCCTCACCGATACGTGTCACCTTATTACCCCCCCCCATCAGAAACCACCCTATGTTGATAGACAGGAGTAAGGCGGTGTCCCGATATAAGGCGGTCAAAATGGCTTTGCGCGACTGGGGAATTGCACTCATAATCTCCTTATATAGGGCGGTGTTCCGATATAAGGCCGTCAAAATGGCTTGACGTGACTGGGAAATTGCACTCACAACCAAAGATGCCAGGAGACATGTCAAGCAAGGGAAAACGTGCGCTGTCAAGGGCGTAAAGCCGAGTGTTCCACACTAAAACCTAGTAGTTTGGTGCCAGTCAAGGCATGTCAAGGCAAAGTTGCTTACCGTCAAGGGCTGAAAGTGCTGTCTCCCGACACCTTTGCTCGCAACCTGGAACGAATAAGGCGGCTGCCCCCTATAGGGCGGTCAAAATGGCTTGTCGCGACTGGGAAACTGTACTCATAACCTGGAATTAATAAGGCGGCTTCGCTCGATAAGGCGGTCATATTGCTCCGGCATACCACCGCCTTACTGGTGGGACCCCTACTATTGTACATAGAAATAAACGATTAAAGCATGCCCTTTATCACCGGGCTTTGGTATTTCGGGCGGCCATAGTAAATAAGACCTACGTGAAACACAAAAACCTATATATTTCCATATTTTTACTAACCATATTTGGTCCTATTTACTATAGGTCCCCCATAGTAGATACCACCCTGGGTGATAAAAAGGCTAAAAGGAAAACAATGATTTATCACCCGGGATCTAGGCTAAATGCGCGGCACATCCTTTCTGCGAAAGCTCTCTGCTGCAGTTGGCAGTGCGTGGTCGGTCGCCCCGGTGGTCTTGTGGTTAACCTCGATTGCCATGATACAACCTCGAATGCTACGTACGTATATACTAGCGTTGATCCTGGAGTTCGAATCCCCACGTGAGTCAGACTTTTGAGCTTATTTGCAAAACAAACAAACAAACTAAAAATAATCAACTGCTGAGAGCGCCCACTGCGGGGGACCACAGTAATCAGGACCTATCTTGTATACAAAAACCTATGTATTACAGTATTTTTACTAGTCATATTTGGTCCTGATAACTATTACGGGGGGCCATAGTAAATAGGACCAAATATTGATAGTAAAAAATCGTAAATATATAGGTTTTAGTGTATAACGTAGGTTCTATTTACTAAATTTCCCCCGTACTATGTTTCCCTGTACTAGCGTGGATACGCGGAATGAGACTCGAGCTGGCGAGGGGAAGAAAGGGCTGAAGTCTCAACGGGATGAAAATGCAAGGCACGAACCGTAGTGGGGAGGGGGGATAAGAGCCTGCTAAATGAGACCCCTCGTCGTCTGAGTTACGGCTACGTGTATATTACAGGAGAGAGAAAGAAAAAAAGGAAAGGCGAAGATTATGTATGAAACATGCTAAGGTAGATGTGCTCCGTTTTTTTTTTTCGGACTCCTAATGTGAGGAGATACTAATAGCGAGTAAAAAACTGATTTTGAAACAAGTTGAAAGCGCAACTCGATGAAATATCACATCATGGCCTAGATACACAAAAACAAAAAAAAACATTTTGCATAAACGAATTGCACTCGAGCCGCCTACGTACGTAATATGCAAGGCATGCAACTAAACATACAGGATACAGTATGGAAACAAGCCAATTTTTGTGTGTACGGCGTGCGGTTCCAGTATTGTAAGAAAGTAAGTTCGATAAAATGCCAGAAAAGCTACAGCAGTAACTCTTAACTAACCCTATAACCCCAACCCTTGGCTGACCTGAATGAAGGTTTTCCGGAAGAAACTCCGGCAAAAAAAATATTTTCGGGAAAAAAACTCGACCCTACTATAATTCATACCAGGTACGTTTGTTTTCGGGCCATTTCCATACTAAATACCATACCTGGTACAGGTTTTTCACGGGTCCCGCGTATACTAATGTTGCTATTCCGACGATTTGGCGGGCTAAGGAGCCTCGTCATTCGTTCAGAAAATAGTTTTAGCGAAACTGTAGTGCCGCCCCTGTCGTCGTCATTATGTCATTATGGCCTGTGGGTTTTGGGCAAATGTTTTTTCACGCATGAAACAGATCACTGGTCCTTACTTCATGAGCTAAAATACAAGGAACATCTTTCGTGATAGATAGATTAAATCGCTGATCTGTGTGGTCTACCGCTCATGTTACTGGGTGGGAGCCGCATGATCTGTATGATCTAGCACATATTTCTAGGGTTGGATCTGAACTACTCATGTACAGATCCTGCACAAGATATGATAATGGCGTCTATGCTACAGGATCTTCTCTAGATTTTGTTCGGTAGGTGCGCCCGATGTGATAAATGTTTGGAGGATGTTTGGACCCTTGGCAAAATCCGTTCCTTCTTAAAAAGTTCGAACTCGGGCCCTGTGTGACTATCCAACTGCTAGGAGAGCTCTCGCAGAAAGAATGGACTATTCTTGTGGCAACAGAAAACCTTATATCAAGTCCCCCGTGAGATGCAGCCACTGAAATTGTGTAAAATATGTTCCACGCACGAGTTTATATTTCGGTACAGTAGTGCCGGTCCCTTTATAGTGCCGGTATGCGCCAGTCAGGAATACCGGCACTATCTATAGCGTCAACCGGCACTAATCCGCACACTGCCACACTGGTCTATCCCATCGGTGCCAAGCGATTTCACCTTCACTATAAAGGCAAGCCGGCACTATATAGGGACCACTACCGGAACTATATAGGGACCACCACTGCTATCTGTATGTTGATATACGTATATATTAAATATATCATATATATACTCTCCCCTCAAGCATACCGGGTACGTCATAGACCTACTACATAATACAACGAAATGAGTATTTTACGTACCAGGTATACAGCAGTAGTGAGGCCTATATAAGGCGGCCCGCTACAGAGGTACAGCATAGTACCAGTAAGAATCGGGCAAGCTGGTCCAGGCTGCATTTCTTATGTGAGAATCGGTCGCGTTACTGCACTAAATTCCGTTCACCGATGCCCGAGTTTCTTATTTTTCCCTGTAAATGTCAGGCTGCCTTTCTTAGTGCTCGTTTTCTTAGTACGGTACGTGTCATGTACGGCATCCCTGTTCCTTTTTATCTGTTGGTATTGCAGTACTTGCACGTCTTGTACGTGCCAGGCACCAGTACGTATGTGTTAACAACATGCATGTGTGTTTATTGTTTCCTAGCCCTTAATTCCGATGGGTATAGCTATGAATCGCCACCGCTTTTGAAACCACCAACATTACGAGGGGCCATAGTAAACAGGACCTACGGTATATACTAAAACCTATATATTTACCTACTTTTACTAACAAAATTTGGTCTTATTTACTACGATGGTTCCCCGAAATAATTGTTAGTCAGAGTTATAATTCGTCTTTTTCCCAGAGGTACCGACTAAAATCCGACGTTTTGGGTTTCCATACCGGTAGAAAGGGCTATTGAATGCGGGATACATGTTCTCTTGTTTGGGCTTGGCTGCCTCGGCCGGGGAGGGCTGATTTTGACTCGCTTCGCTCGCCTGACTTAAGCTGGCAGTTCGGCTGGCGATCAGCTGGCTTCCCCATCCGACTTACGGACTAAACCCAGCGAGTCGGCTACAGGCACCTCCAGATTGGTTAGTATATATATACCAGGTAGTCGTGAAATTCTGCCTCTCTTACCTTTGGGGCCTCCACGGGGGAAAAAAAATGACGAGTTTTTTTGTTTCGTTTTTTGTAATCCTTCAGCGGCTTGGTAAAAACGAAGGTTAAACCCTTTTAGCAGCGCACTCTAATTCCAATATAATATTAAGTCTGACTCTAATCCCAAGTGTTTTGTCCTCCACAACGGGACTGCAATCCCACCTTAAGGGGTTATAGCCCCTTTGGGACGGACTCCTTTTAAGGTACCTTTTAAGGGATATACGGGATGTAAGGGACACATAGAGCGACCAAAATAATGATAGCTTTGATGTTTTCAGCCGTCTCCGAGCCGCGTGAACGCCCAGTACAGTAGTTTTTTTTTTTTTTTTTTAAAGATCCTTTTGGAGATCTGGGTAAAAAAGCTTTCGTTCAATACACTTTCTTATTTGTGTACCGATTTGGTCCATCTGCAGAACGCAGATTCTTCATGCCACATTTTGCAGTAGTGGTCCCCTATAGCGCTGGTATGTGCCAGCGGGAAAAACCGGTGCTATACGTAGCGGCAACCGGCGCTACTCCGGATTGGGGAATATATAGGTTTTAGCATGGAAACGGAAAACTGTGCCAGAGAACGCCGGCATGTGCCAGCGGGAAAAACCGGCGATATATATATACGTAGCGGCAACCGACGCTACTCCAGATTGGAGAATATATAGGTTTTAGTATGGAAACGGAAAACCGTGCCAGGCGATTTCGCCGGCGCTATCGTAGCGGGCAACCGGCGCTATAAAGGGACCACTGCCGTAGCAGTAGGGGTAGTAGGGTCATGTTGCGCCCGTGCCATAGGACTCCTTGCATTCCAACCATTGACCATTGTAACACTCGGACACCAACCATTGTATCATCCCCAGCCACGCTGTGGCCGTCGCTACGTATATTATACAAATCCCTATTTTTTTTTGTCGTCGTCGTCCTCCATTTTTTCCCCCCCCTGTGAAGCCCGGAGAGGGTTATGTTATAAGGGTCACCACATTTCCACCTATAGAAAAATACGTGAGGTGTGTCAATTAATTCCGTTGCTCCCGTTGCAACACCAGAGCAGGCTGCTGCTGCTCGTACCTCGCCCGCGTGAGTATGTTCACCCGGCCTGGTCCCAAGAGGGTCATCGGGTGCGGTGGAGGCGATAGCAGCATCGTCCACCACGCACTGCTATCCCCAGTTTTTTTTCCCTTTTTTTGCTCTCCCTTGGTTGTTCAACTGGCAAGATTTCTTGTGTTTTAGGTGCCAGGCGGTCGCATGAGGTGACACAAGTGTAAACCGGTCCTTATGTTATCGTAGTCATAACCCGCGGTCCCTGTCGTGTGCCCCCAGTGTGTAGGTTATGCCTCCTTCAATGTTGGAACTCCGATGTACAAGTGCGTAGCATGAAGTGTCGTAGGCTGCACGCCCTGCTCGCACTACGCTACGATATGACCGTGCTCCATATATATTGTTTTGGTGGATTCATACTGGATCCCACATCTGATATTGCAGCAGTGCACACGCCGAACAGGTCATCTACAGATAGATCAGACAGATCATCTACTGTAGATTATAACCGGCCGTTATCAGATGTTGTGCAGGATCTGTAAGAGTACAGATCCAAACCAGGAAACATGTCCTAGATCATGCAGGTTTTTCGGCTGCCCAAACGGCAACATGAGCTGCAGGTCATACAGATCATACAGATCATACAGATCAGGGATATATCTTCCCTGAAAGATCTAGATCTTCAAGTGGGAATCGAATATCAACATACCTGGAAGGCATGATTGGTCAAGGGATACCTACTGTATATACGAGTACGAGAGACAGTGAATCTTTATTTACTTACCCGGCATGCTATCGTAAACCCTCGGCACACCCATCCTTCGCCCCCCCCTCCCCCCTTCGTTAATCCCGCCCTCTTGCACCGACTTTTTAGCGACCCCCCCCGAAACAAACAGGACTCTTGGAAGCATCGACAAAACTAGAGCCTCCGCCCAAGGTGCTTGAGCAACAGAGAAGCCCTGGGCCCTCCCTCCGCCGCTGAGGTGCAACTGTCGCTGTCGGCTAAGCACCACCGGCGGCCCTTTCGGGGTGGTAGCTCTATAGCGGGACTGGTTCGGTTTGTTTCGTTTCGATTCCATTCGGTTCGGCTCGGTTCGGTTCCATTCGGTTCGGCGGTTCGGTTCGGTTTTCCTCGGTTCGGTTCGGTCGGCTCGGTTCGGCTCCATTCGGTTCGGCTCCATTCGGTTCGGCTCCATTCGGTTCGGTTCGATTCGGTTCGGTTCGATTCTGTTCGGTTCGGTCCCGTTCGGTTCGGTTCGATTCGGTCCGGTTCGGTTCGGGTCGGTTCGGATCGGGTTGGTTCGGCTCCATTCGGTTCGGTTCCGATCCTCCAGAGGCGCGGGTATGGGAAACAAGCTCAGCTCGTCCTCACATGACGGCAGCAGCAGCAGCGGCAGCAGCGGAGGCGGAGGCGGGAGCGGAGGCGGGGGGGGAGACAGGTCGAGATCGCGACGATCGCATTTTTCTGCAACAGGCACGGCTAGCCCCGCTGTCATCAGTAGCGGCGGCGGCGGCGGCGGTATTACTCGCGGAATCTCCAGCTATGGAAACCGCTCGACGAGATGGCTGCGCGTGTCGGAGCCGATAGGACCTTCGGGGAGGCGGCTCTCGGGGGGAAACGTTGCCGCCGCCGCCCAACCGCGTAGCACCGGCGGGGGTAGCGCAGGGGGCAGGATGAACGCCTCCACTCGCGGAACGGGCGCAGCTGATACGTTTGATGATGCCGACAGCAGCGCCAATGGGAGCGCTCTCGGCGGGGTGGGCGGCGCAAGGAGGATCAGCAGCAGTAGCAGCAGCAGCAACAGCAGCGGTGGTATCGGTGGCGGTGGCGAGGAGGGTGGAGGTGGTGGGGGCGGCGGCGGCATTGGAGGCGCCGGTGCTCCTAGAAGTAGTAGCAGCAGCAGCAGTAGCAGCGGCAGCGTTGACAGTAGCATCGGCGACAGCCGAGACGGCGGCGGCGGCGGTGGCGGCGGCGGCGGTGGTGACGGTGGTGGTGGCGGTGGTGGTGTTGGTGTTGGTGGTGGTGGTGGCGGCGGGGGTAGCAGTACCACCACTGCCAGCAGCAGCAGTAGCGGTAGCAGAAGCAGCAGCAGCAGCAGAGCCAGCGGCCGAAGCGCCACGGGAAGCGTGGGGAGCGCTCCCAGCGCAGCGACCACTAGCGGTGGCGGGATCCACCGATACGTGCGGTCCCGAATATTGGCACCGCTCACTCGGCGGAGGTGGGGGCGAGGAGGGTCGATAGGCAGGGGAAGAGCTAGCACGCACGGTTCGAGGCCGAATCGGAGCGTGTGGGCGGGGGGAGGGGGGAGCTTGGATGTGGAGCGCGCCAGAAGCGGGGAGATGGTTGCGGAGTGGAGCGGTTCTGCCGGAACGATACCAGGCGGTGAGTTAACTTTTTTCTTTTTCTTTTTCGTGTTATCAGTGTTGATGATTTTGACCACATGCAGATATATATGTAGATGTACGAGTAAGTCGTTTTTAGTTTTTTACATCGTTTTTTTTTTTTTTTGACCAGATGCAGATGTCACTCCTTTTTACATGCTATTATTTTTCTTGCCTTCCGGCAATTGTGTAGCATGAGCTTCAATGTTGAATGTATATATGTTATTAGTGCAGATGTAGCTTGCTGCTCGCGAGAAATCAGCCAATGAAAATCGCTCTTCACCGCACCCAGCCAATAAAACTCGCTCCTCGTGAGACAGGACCCGCCAGTCCTAAGGTATACCGGAGATAACCACCAGACTAAAAACAACGCTAGCTGCTAGCCTGGCAGCTGTGGTGGTGCCTTAATGCTCGTGCAATCTGCTCTTTATGCTCCAACCTGCGCTCGTTGTCGCCTCTCACGCTATGGTTGTTTTGGTCACGGCGTTACCAGGGGCTAGAGCTTTATCAACCAACCAACGCAGTATGGTAGCGTTTGTTGTTTGCCGTGCTTGCCTTGCTTGCTCTGCTCGCTCTGCTTGGTGTGCTTGCTTTGCTCTGCTTGCTCTTGTATGGCTATGCTTCTTGCACGGCTATGCTTCTTGCATGGCTATGCTTCTTGCACGGCTATGCTTCTTGCATGGCTATGCTTCTTGCACGGCTATGCTTCTTGCATGGCTATGCTTCTTGCATGGCTATGCTCGGCTCTGCTGGTTGCATGGATATGCTTCTTGCATGGCTCTGCTCGGCTCTGCTCGGCTCTGCTTGGCTATGCTTGGCTATGCTTGGCTATGCTTGGCTATGCTGGGTTATGCTCGGCTATGCTGGGCTATGCTGGGCTATGCATGCTTGGCTATGCTTGGCTATGCTTGGCTCTGCTTGGCTATGTTTGGCTATGCTTGGCTATGCTCGGCTAGGCTTGGCTATGATTTGCTATGCTTGTTTGTTTGCTCGCTGTCTGCTATGCTTGGCTATGCTGGGCTATGCTGGGCTATGCTTGGCTATGCTTTGCTATGCTTGCTCGTTTGCTCGCTGTCTGGCTTGCTTGCTTTGCTGCTTTGCCTGCTCGCTTGCTTTGCGTGCTTTGCCTGCTCGCTTGCTGGCTAGCTTGCTAGCTTGCTTGCGTGCTTGTCTGCTTGCCTGCTTGCCTGCTTGCCTGCTTGCCTGCTTGCCTGCTTGCCTGCTCGCCTGCTCGCCTGCTTGCCTGCTTGCCTGCTTGCCTGCTTGCCTGCTTGCCTGCTTGCCTGCTTGCTTGCTTGCCCAGCCCTCGAGGCGGTGATAATGTACCGGTGCATTCTACATACACGCATGCTCTCCATTTTTGCTGAAGCGCTCAAGGGCGAACGTTTTTAGAACCGCGCGCTCGTTTCGGGAACAAAGCACATGCCCCCAAACTCCTGCTCGTGGTAAGGCTACGTACAACCCCTGAGTACAGTGGGCAGGCACAATTCGACGGGAGTCGACTAGGGAAGAAGAAAGTGCCGAACCCTTGTCGGGCAAAAAAAGGCGAGGCACGGACCGTAGTGGGGAGAAGAGCCTACGATGTAACCCCGGATTTGAGTTGCGGCTCGAGATGGGCACCGGATAACAAAACAAAACGGTTACATCGTTTCTTGGAAACCCAGCAGGCGTTTGCAATTATTAGTCGGTTTTCAAAATAAAAATAAAACGTTTTTTTTTCTATATTTCATTTTTGTCTGTTTTAGGGCACCGACGACAAAACTAAAACGAGCCTGCAGCATGAACAACGTGCACACAAACACGACCGCGTGAAAGTTGGACTAACAAGGTAACGAATATAACCAGATATATACGCACTTGAGAGTACACAACAAGGTGCAAATCGAGGGAAAATCGGAAAATCACCCGCAGTTTCCAATGTTTTGGAGGCTATATACCTGCCAAACAAAAACCGGTTAAGACGTTTTTTTGTGTTTGATAAAAACGCCTCCTATCCGGTTTTCGGTTTCTCGAATATGCCATCCGGTGCCCACCTCTAGTTGCGACTATTAATAGGAGGGAGAAGGAGCAAGCAGGACGAAGAAAAAAAAAAACGGGATGGAAAACATGCAAAAAAAGAAAAAAGTACGCTAAGATGAGTTTCGACGAAATTCCTCGATCTCACGGCTGTTTTTTTTTATTTAGTTTTACACATATATATGCACACCTCCTGAGTTGTATATACCCGTGTCATGTTTCGTTCCCCTCAGCAAGCGGTACGTATACAGAGTGGGTACCCTCATTTAAAATCGCCCAAGATAAGAGCATTCGGGGGTTAAAAGCGGTCAAATAGGCTTGTCCCGCCTATACATGATCTATTTACCACAGTATGGTTTCCGTAGTAGATTGGTATGTGACTTGCCTCACTCAACGAGGATGCTGCCTCCCTTCAACCATGTGTCGGTTGGCCTGGGCTCGTGCTTCAAAATCGACAGTTACACGCATCAAGGTCGGACAGACAGACAAACAGACAGACAGACAGGGAAGGACAGTGTCGTATCTCCATTTCATAGGGCTGGGCACTGGCACAGTATGTGCTGGCGGTAGTACTATACTGCCAGTAATAATCTACTGATTGACCAGGCTAGTGCATTCGCCAGTAGATCTTATGTTACGTACATCCAAGGAACACGCCATATTATCGTACGGAAACCCGCCAAATGCGTGTCGGGAGGAGAGAGGAGAGACGAAAGACAGTATACTGCTGCAATCCAGTATACTGATTGATTTTGACGATAGTATAATCGCTACTGACTGAGTCAGCCAGTGCCCAGCCCTACCATTCCAGGATGTAGATGCATACCTCAGCTATGACACGATCTGCTTGGAAAACTACAACAGGCAGTACGGTACGTAGCCAGGATCATGCTTGCAGTAAATTCATATATACAAGGGCTACGTACATTATACCTGTAGACCCGTAAAGGGTGAACGCTACGGCTGGGCACTGGCTGACTCAGTCAGTGGCGATTATACTGTCGTCAAAATCAATCAGTATACTGGGTTGCAGCAGTATACTGTCTCTCCTCTCTCCTCCCGAAACGCACTTGGTGGGTTTCCGTACTATAGTAATGGCGTGTTTCTTGGGCGCACGTGGTACAAAAAATACTGGCGAACATACTGGCCAGGGCAATCAGTAGATTGCTGCTGCCAGTAGATTACTACTGCCAGTACATATTGTGTCAGTGCCCAGCCCTATTAATAGTGACCCCCCGTGTCCCCCGCTTAGGAACGCCTCAACAATACGCGAACAGTGTGAAAAAGGAAATGGCTATCATATATACCTATCTCAACCTCTCCAGGTCGGGCGAACATACTCACGCCCCCCAGGCCCAGGCCTCAGGTAGCAGCAGCTTGCTCTGCCCTTGCAACCGGATCGGCGGGTTAACCCTTATAGGACTGGAGTCCCGTTTTGGGGACAAATTACTTAGAATTTGAGTTGTTTGTCCCCAAAACGGGACTGCAGTCCTAAAAGGGTTAAATTGACGCACCACAAAGTATTTTTATAAATATACGAAGTATATGTTTATAAATATATATATGTGGAATGTTGGTGAGCTGTTTTTGTATGTGGAAGTGTGATGAGCTATTTTTATAATGCGGAAAGTGTGGCGAGGACCCGTGCTACGATATTGTAAGGGTACTACTGTACCGTTTTTTGGCTGCAACATTTTCTTGGATGACGGGGCCTCCTTAACCCTTCGAAAACAGAAAAAAACTTATCCCACACTAATTCCAAGTAGTTTTTACCCAAATAGGTGGGACCAGTTCTTAAGGGGTTATAACCCAAAATCGTCGAAATATATGTCATTCTTGTTTTTGAAATCAGATTTTTTCGGGTGTCTA
Organism: Saccharina japonica; assembly: GCA_008828725.1. Taxonomy (NCBI): domain Eukaryota; class Phaeophyceae; order Laminariales; family Laminariaceae; genus Saccharina; species Saccharina japonica. The sequence goes on along the minus strand of MEHQ01002961.1, from coordinate 217,948 downwards.
ATAAAACAATACTGGTATATATATATATATATATGTTGTCCATCCCATTTATTATCTTCGCACTTCCGTCTTTCTCCCTCCCTAGTCGTAACTCAGATCCGGGGTCACAAAGTAGGCTCCTCTCCCTCCTCCCCCACTACAGTTCTTGCCTTGGTTATTATCGCCAGAAGATTTCAGCACTTTCTTCCCTCGTCAACTTTCGTCGAATTTTGCTTACCCACGCTATAATAAGATGCGCTCTCGACAGTCGGTGTCATTTGAGAATAAAAACCTCCATAGGGAGAATCGAACCCTCGACATCCGGCCCTACAGGCTTCGTGGCTACCAGTTAGACCACCGGGGCGACCGGCTGTATGTGTATGTACTTATGGCATTGCATTGTCTGCTCTGCTTACTGCACTGAGCGTAATATTTCTGTGTCGTAGTTTTGTGACCACAGAACTGGTACCTTTTTAGGATGAAGAATCGGCACGGACACTGGGTGTGCTGGATAGTTTTTATATGGTAATAATAACAGGGCGCTTCACGGGTGCGTCGTCGGGTCGGGTTTCAGAAGGGTTTTGAAGATATCACGGTCGGGTTCGGGTGGGTTTTGGGGGCGGGTGCGGATAGGTGTTCGGGTCGGGTCGGTCGGGTCGGGGTCGGGTCGGGTCGGGTCGGGTCGGGTCGGGTCGGGTCGGGTCGGGTCGGGTCGGGTCGGGTGGGGTCAGGAGTTTTCAATGATTTCCACGGGTCGTGTCGGGCTCACCTTTTATACCGCCGACCCGACCCGACTCTTCTCCGACCCGACCCGACCTGACCCGCGAGGTTTGACCCGACCCGTGATCGGTTTAACGTGGAGAATACGCACACTCTACACTCATTAAAAACAACAACAACAACAACAACAACAACAACAGCAACAACAACAACAACAACAACAACAACAACAACAACAACAGTCGTGAGATCGAGGATTTCGACGAAACTCATTTTTGCATCTTTGCAAGCTGAGTGTGACATCATGTGATACTTCGATCGCGCACACACACTCTATAAATACTCTAAAACACATGACCCCCCATCGCGTCGGTGGCGTATGCGTCGTGTACGTAAGCTCGTGTCCTCTTTTTTTTCTGTTCATGGGAAATTGTTGCCCCTCCCAATTATTGCAACTCCCGCTTTTTCGCGGTGCGACTATTTACAAGCCATGGACTGCAGCACTTAAGTGCAGTCCACACGCTATTACCCTATACAACCCTAACCGTAACCCCTGGTTTTACTTCTGCACCTACTACTGTATGTGGGAGCAGGGTGCGAAATGGGATAGTAGATGTGGTCCGTGTGGGATGAGGGTGGAGGTGTTGACCAATCAAAACGGAGGTGTAGTCAGTATTTTAGTCACCCCGTTTCACCCCTATACGTGTAGAGCACTCGTGATAGCTTGTGGACTGCACTTAACGTGCTGCAGTCCATTAGGTTGTAAATAGGCGCCGTCGCTTTTTTTTTTTTTTTAAACCTCGGGCGGGTGGGTAACTCGTAATGATCAGTGGATTGGTCCATGTGTATAGGTCATGCACATTGTACAGGTCATCACGTCGATAGACTTGTACAGATCGCACACAGATGGTACCAGATCAAAGTACAATGTGCCTCATAGTGCCTTACGTGTTTTTCGGTTTACGCCACGGAGCGAGGACCCAGTTTGTCCGTTTCCTTGCGCGTTTTCTGTTTACGCCACAGCAGAGTGTGTATTATCATGTATTCTTGTCGAAACTGGGCGAAGTCAATCAACCCCGACCGCCTCGATTTTTTTCTGGGAATTTTCTCGGAATGAAGATGTAATGAGGAGTTAGTGTGTTTATTCAACATGTTTTTGTCGAAGCTGCGCAAAGTCAAACCCCGTCCGCCTCCGAAATTTATAGGAAAGTTCTAGGACTGAAGATGTAAAGAGGAGTTATTATCAACCTTTTCGTCGAAGCTGGGCAAAGTCAAAACCCTGACCGCCTCGGGTTTTTCATTTTTCTGGGAAATTTATCGGAATGAAGATGTAACGAGGAGTTGATGCAGTAGTAGTTCACTTTTTATCCGGTAGGATATTTCCGGGAAGTTTCCGAGAAATGTGCAGTCACAAATATAGGGTGACGGGAGTAAATCGTGGCCCGCAGATCTTAGGGAAAAAAAAAACAAAAAAAAAGAGACGATAGCGGCGCAGCCGCGTTTCTTGCTTGTTTTTGGGGCGTTTCGGGTCCGATTTGGGGTCTCAGGGTTAGGGTTAGGGATTGTGTTGGGTTTACGCCCGTACCTTGATCCCACTAGGGAGTGCTTCCTAGCTCGCGAACAACGAACAGCCCGACCCCGGCAAGATCTTACCGAATGATCAGATACTACAGTAGTTCCAAGTTAAATGTGTATTGTCAACCTTTTTGTCGGAGCTGTGCGAAGTCAAAACCCGGACCGCCTCGGAATTTTATTGGAAATTTATCGGAATGGAAATCTAAGTATAAATAAGTTGGTGTGTATCATCAACCTTTTTTGTCGAAGCTGGGCATAATAAAGTCGACCCCGACCGCCTCGGAAACTTCTGAGAAATTTCTCGGAATGAAAATGTACTGAAGAGTTAGTGTGTTTTATAAACAGTAGTATTATTCACTTATTGGTCAGGGGGAAGTTTCCTGGAATTTTCTGGGATTTTTACATTCAACTAATATGTGTGGGGGGAGAAATCGTGGTGCGCAGGTTCGGAATCTTGAAAAAAAAAAATGCGAAAGCGGCGCAGCCGCGTTTCTCGCCTGTTTTCGGGCCGTTTTGTGCCCGGGTTGAGGTCAGGGGTTGGATTGGGTCTACGCCCCATACCTTGATCCCACGAGGAAGCAGGAAGTGCTTCCTAGCCGGCGAACAACGAACAGCCCGACCCTTGGGAGGTCCTACAGGACACGTGAATAGTTCTCGACCTTTTGATTGAAGCTGGGATGAACTCGTAGTTGTTGCCGTTGTTGTTGTAGTTGTCGTTGTCGTTGGTGGTGGTGGTGGTGTTATCTGTTGATTGTCCCTTGTACAATATATCCATCATTTTATCGCATCGACTCATCACGTTAAATTATGACAATGAGGTCATCGCATCGATCGGATAATAAGCTAATCCGCAGTCAGCAGAAGACAGGCTTGGCTTCCCAACATTTTGCGGAGTGGAAGAAAAAAAAAAAAACACGGGAATGAACAAAAAAGAAACAAAACCCCAAGTAACCTGTGAGTCGCATCTCTACGTCCCAAAATACGTGTGGGTCAAAATATTAATACATAAACGTTGATTATATTTCGTGACATACTGGTATATAGTGAACAAACACTACTGACGCCGCTCCCCTCTCCCCGCCCCGCCGGAATCGTCCAAAAACACGCCCGATACAACACGAACTCCCGTCCCAGGTCGGACAACTATCAACAGCCCCGCGGGCTTCAACGAGCGGTTCAATTCGGCGGCCCTCTGGGAAACAAGACCGAGGTCCCGAAGCGCTATGGGGGCGGGGGAGGGGGAGGCGGAGTTGGGGTTGGGAGTTGCGGTGGGTGTAGGCATACCTGCCATGTTGGGTCAAGTTGCGCCGGCGGGTTTCCAGCAGGCGCCTTGCCCTGTATGCCGCACCCCCCTTTTGATACGGATGGACACTGGAAGCCATGTGTGCACGTGTGGCGCGCAGTTCAGGTATGGAAGGCGCCCAGGGGGTGGGGGGTTTACGGGGGGGCGGTGGGTGGCGGTGGTGGGGTGTACTCCTTTGTGTTTGCCTCGCTTTGTAGTCACTTGGGGCGTCGGGGGGGTTGAGGGGTTTAGGGGGGCGGGGACGGGTCAAGTGGGGGGGGGTATCTTTGTTGGCTGCCTTTATAGTACTTTAAGACCATTGTTGAGGGCTCCCCTGTCGGAGACGACGACAACCCGTGTTCCTACTCCTAATAAGAGACACCTCAACACCGACCGCCCCCCCCACCCCCATTCCACCAAATACCGCCACACCACCCACAAACGAACGACCCCACCCCATTCCCCTCCCTTCATGCCCCCCTTGCGCCCCCTCGCCCCTTCCTTTCCCCGCGATGGGTTGCTTACACACGGACACGATATACCCCCCACGACACTCCCCCCCTTTCCCTTTTTGCCGGCACCCTTCTTCAACGCGCACGAAAACGAACCGGCCACGACGACGACGACGACCTCCACCAGCCGAGCAGAAGCAACCGCGACGTTCGCCGCGACGGCATCGACAGCGAACGCGGCCGCTTCCATCCAGTCGGGGGTGTGGCCGGTGTCCACCTCTACCCTCCAAAATCAAGAAACTCGCGACGTGGAGCGAGACGCGCGGCGGCGGCGACGGCGCCAGCGACGCATACCGCGCGCCGAGCTCGACTTCGTCTTGGCCTCGCGCGCCCACTCTCGTAACGCCTTATCTTCTGATGGAAACCCTTCTGCAGACGCACCCACAGCGACGACGACAGCCGCGATTACGACCGCGGCTGACGTTCTGTTCCCGGTGGCGGAGATGGTCACCCCGACCCAGCCGAGCCAGAGACAAGCCGCTGTCCAGGTGGGGGGCTCGGGGGGCAGCTTGTTCAGGAGGAGGACAGATAGGGCGGCTGCGCCTGCCACGCCTCCCGCAACGCGGGCTCCGCGTTCGCCGGCATCGACGTTCCCCGGCCTGAGGAGGCAATTGGCCTGGCAGGTCCCTTCTTCTAGGCCTGGGAGTGGGGGGGGTGGGGGAGGGATGCAGCCGGCGTCGACGTTCAGTGCGGTGGTGGGGGATGACGGGTCGCTCGGGGGGCCCCGCGCGGTTCGATCGTCGTCGGATAGGGTGGGCAGCGGTGGTGGCAATCATGTGGGGGGGGGGGGGGGGGGGGGGGGGGGGGGGGGGGGGGGGGTACTTCATTTTCATGCATGGCGTAGTCATTTTACCGTTGACCACGCATCGCTTATGAGACGGAGCACCGTTCCTACTTCTAATAGAGACACCTCCAACATTTAGGTGCTCATGACTTTGTTTCCATCTATTGCAAAGAAGGGGGGGGGGGGGTACTTATTTGTTACTTGCTTTAGTCATTTGACCATTGACCACGCATCCCTTTCGAGACGGGGGGGGGGGGGGGGGGGGGGGGTTCATGTCGTTTTGTTTTTCTGTTTTCGCAATATTTCACGGTACAGTTCAATCATCGATAAATGGTGGTGGTGGTGGTGGTTGTAATCATCTGATAGGTGTGGTTTTAGTGTTTGGTTTTCGGGGGATGAAACGTCGTGTGTGTGTGTGTGTTTTTTTTATGTTTACGCAACTGTTTTACAGTGTAGTTCAATCGTCGCTAGGTGTGCCGGTGGTGGTTGCAATCATCTACGACAGGTGTGTTTTTGGTGTGTGTTTGGGCGTGTTTTTTGTTCGGGCGGGGGGGGGTGTACTTCATATGTATGCACGGCCGTAGTCGTATGACCATAGACCCTCGCATCCCTACAATGCTGTGACGGAGCATGACGGGTTTTCACCGATCAGGCAGACATTGCTAGCACCAAACGCGAAGCGCCGTGAGGTGTTGGGCGAGTCGCATGAAGGGTGAGCCGGGTTAATGACGTGTTTGTTTTCTGCTTACGCGAGTCTTTTTACTGTGCTATTAAAAAAAATACTATTGCGGGGGGGACCATAGTATATACGACCTATCGCACCCACAAGAAATACATAGGTTTTTGTCTACACCGTAGGTCCTCCTATTTACTATGCCCCCCCTTTCTCTCTCTCTCTCTCCTCCCCCTCCCGCTCGTGACAGGTGGTGATGTGCTCTAACTGCGGGCGCGCTGGCGTTATCCACTCCTCCGAATCGTTCACCAGCCGCTCCATGTTCGTGTGCAGCTGCGGAAACCCGGTTCTGCCGGCCACCCCCGCGCAGCTGCTGACGGCGCTTTCTCGAGGAGCGGTAGCCGGGGCCACCCAGCAGCAGGGGGTATCGAACCAGGTGATTAAACCATTAAACCAGGGGTATTTTCGAGGGAAGAAAAGGGGGTATCAAACCAGGTAAGTAATCGTAAAATCAAGAGTATTCGAGGAAGAAAATAAAACGACACTCTACTTTTATTTTCTAGTTCCTAGACAGGGGAGAGCGGGGCGGGGGGCGGGTGTGCTCGATATTCATGCATGGCCGTAGTCGTATGACCATAGACCCTCGCATCCCTACAATGCCGGGACGGAGCATGTCGGGTTTTCACCGACCAGGCAGACATTGCTACGTAGCACCAATCGCGAAGCGCCGTGAGGTGTTGGCCGAGTCGCATGAAGGGTGAGCTGCATCCTACTAAGAATGCTTAGGGGGGGGGGGTACCCTATATTCATGCATGGCCATAGTCGTATGACCATAGACCCTCGCATCCCTACAATGCCGGGACGGAGCATTGCAGAGAGGGGGAGGCGTACTCATTTGTTGCTTGCCTTAGTCATTTGACCATTGACCATGCATCCCTTTCGAGACGGAGACGGGGGGGGGGGGGTGTTTACTTAATAAACATGCAAATGTGGATAGTTCTACACATAATTCTAAAAACAGTTGTCGTTTTTTGTATATTTCGTCCAGAAATCTCGCCATTCTGACCTTGGAGAAGCAGAGTAAGTCGTGTTCTTATTGTTTTTCGTGGACTCTCTATTAATCATATCGTACTTTAGTGAGGGTGTGTGGTTAGTAGGGTATATTTATACTCTGGGGTACCTGGGTATGTATACCAAGTATATGGTATCATAGTTCCAAGGGTGTCTTTAGGAGGGTATAACATACTCTGGGGTACCCGGATACCTATGGTATCATAGTTCCAAGGGTGTGCTTAGGAGGGTATATTACACTCTGAGATACCCGGGTACGTATGGCATCATAGTTCCAAGGGTGTGCTTAGGAGGGTATACCATACTCTGGGGTACCCGGATACCTATGGTATCATAGTTCCAAGGGTGTGTTTAGGTGGGTATACCATACTCTGGGGTACCCGGATACCTATGGTATCATAGTTCCAAGGGTGTTTAGTAGGGTATATTATACTCTGGAGTACCCGGGTGCCTATGATATCATAGTTCCAAGGGTGTGTTTAGTAGGGTATATTATACTCTGGAGTACCCGGGTGCCTATGATATCATAGTTCCAAGGGTGTGTTTAGTAGGGTATATTATACTCTGGAGTACCCGGGTGCCTATGATATCATAGTTCCAAGGGTGTGTTTAGTAGGGTACATTATACTCTGAGATACCCGGGTACCTATGGTATCATAGTTCCAAGGGTGATTGAAAAATAGTTTCAAGGGTATGTTTAGGAGGATATGATATACTCTGGGGTACCCGGGTGTTTTAACAGGGTATTCTATATGCTGGGGTACCCGAGTACCAAACCTGTTTATTTTGGTCATACTCGGGTAGACACCAGGTATTTTCGTAGCGTTGTCTCGGGCAGCCGTGGCGGGGGTCACCCAGCGGTGTGAAGGATCGTATCGCAGTGCAGTTAGTTCCAAGGGTGATTTTAGTGGGGTGATATACTCTGGGGTACCCGGAACCAAACCTTGTTGTTTTGTTGATACACCGGTAGGTACTCGAGTATTTACTCGGGTAGGTACTCGAGTATCACTCGGGTAGGTACTCGAGTATCACTCGGGTAGGTACTCGAGTATCACTCGGGTAGGTACTCGAGTATCACTGGGGTAGGTACTCGAGTATCACTCGGGTACCAAACCTGGTCATTTTGGTCATACTCGGGTAGGTACTCGGGTAGATCATATGTGGCGTTGTCTCGGGGAACCGTGGCAGGGAGTATCGAACCGGGTAAAGGAAACGTGGCGTAGTTCCGTGTAAAAAACAGCAGCGCTACGTATGTAACTGATACCCGGACAGCTACTGTAGAAGTGCCTTATGTTATCACCCCGGGTGATAACCTTATGTTATCACCCCGGGTGATAACATGACACACCCTCTCGGGACGAATTTCAAAGCTGTTTTTCTCTCGACAGCGGGCAGGAGTGCAAACCCCAAGCTATATATACGATAAAAATACCCCATACAGATACATAACGACGACAGGTGGCTTATGCTACTAATTGTAGACCCACTCTGTCACGTCAACTCGTCGGAACACTATAGTATACCTGATATGTTTATTTCAGACTGTTTAATTAAATTTATTAATGAATGAATTAATTTATTTATTTTTCCTCCCCTCACAAATAGACGCACACTTCCTGGATTCTACAGCCTCAGATTGTGTCCCCCTCATGCGGGATGTACACCCTAAACCCTACATGAGGACATATAAAATCCGGAAGTACGCGCGATCGAAGTATTACACTCAGCTACGGGGTAGCGAAGATGAGCTTCGACGAATTCCTCGAGCTCACAGCTGTTTTTTTTTTTTTTAATATATGTCTACGGAAAAGTCTCGACGAGATATGATGACGGGGGGGGCATGGTAAATAAGACCTGCGGTAGACACTAAATTCTATATATTTAACCTATTTGTGTTAACATTATTTGGTCCTATTTACTATGGTCCTCCGTAATATATATATATATATATATTATATATATATATATTTTTATATATATATATATATATTCCAAATCCGCCACGTGTGCCTTCGTATGTGGTTTGCGTATGTGGTTTGCTTGTTGTGGAGACAACCTTTGCGGAAAAATCGTCACAGGGAGTGTGTTGTATTATGACCGGGGTGTGTTATCTTATCACCGGGGTGTGGTATCTTATGACAGGGGTGTGTTATCTTACCACAGGGGTGTGTTATCTTATCACAAGGGTGTGTTGTCTTATCACAAGAGTGTGTTGTCTTATCACAGGGGGGTGTTATCTTATCACAGGGTTGTGGTATCTTTTCACAGGGGTGTGTTATCTTATCACAGGGGTGTGTTATCTTATCACAGGGGTGTGTTATCTTATCACAGGGGGTGTTATCTTATCACAGGGGTGTGTTATCTTACCACAGGGGTGTGTTATCTTGGTCACCCTTGCAATACTACGTAGGTACAGGTAAATTATCTGCTTCTACCTGCGCGCTTCCTTTTTCGTTCATGGACTGAATTGAATCTACAAGCAGGTGTCCTGTACTTAAGCTGTGTACCCCGTCCTCCCCCCCCCCCTATCTGAATGTCTGGTCCCTGCGCACGCCGCCAACAAAACATATACAGCTCATCAATCTCCTTCCAACCATGGAGTTCAAGGAAGATTCTCGGAAAAAGCTGGCCGCGCACGGCGACGGAAAGGGCTTGTGCGAGGAGGATGACAAGGTAAACGGTATACGTAGAAAATAACTATAAACTCGTTTGGCTGGTCGGTGTTACCTGGTCGATGTTACTTGCCAGGTTACTTTCCCGGTGGCTACTCCTCCTTTTTTCTGTGCGTAGCTTCCAAGGTTGTGTTCTAAGTTCTGCGTCCTTATTACCCGGTGGCTACGTACGGGTAGCTGTTGCGAGGAACGGACGCCTACTCTTGAGTGTTCTCCCTTTTCCCTTTGCAGCTTTCGACTAGCGACACCCCCGGCATTTCAAGGTCGACCACAATCCCGAAGGGGGAGCCTTGTCTATAATATATACGCTGCTGTACCGCTCTGGGCGAATTAAGCATAAAATACCGTTTGGGCTTCATATTCCAATCCCACCAACGGTCTTTAGATAACATTTCCGCCCACGTGCAATGGTTGTTTATTTTTGTAACTGTGTTTTTGAGCCCAGACAATGGTTGTCACTGACGGATCTCCTCAGCTAGAGAGCTGCGCAACCAGGGTTCCACGAAAGTAAATAAAACGTTCACCCCACTACCAATTTTCGAGGCGAAGACAGAGGGGGGGGGGGGCGTCCTCATTTTTTATTGCCACCATTGACCGGGGGGGGGGGGGGGGGTAAAAAAAAAAAAAAAAAAAAAATACACCCCCACCCCCCCCACCAGACGGAGGCGGAAGAGGGGGGGGGGGGGGGGGCGTACTCATTTGTTATTGACCATTGACCGGGGGGGGGGGGGGGGGGGGGGGGGTGCTAAAACAAAGCAAAATACAAATATGAAAAAAAAACGTTTTTCCTAATTTAGTCCAGAAATCCACCCCTAACAAAAAACGACAGCACCCAGATGGAGGAAATTGTCGAATCTCATCTTTGCAAGCTGCGTGGAATAACGTCGATCGCGCGATTTTGCTTTAATTCCAGGTTTCCTGCAGAGTATGTCTGGCGGAATACGAGGGTGGGAACACTCTTCGGATCCTCCCCTGTTTGCACAAGGTCAGTGCGCACAGAACTAAAGAAAAATAACGTGCACGACATGAGTGCAACCCCCCCCCTAACACCGCCTTCGAAAAGTGAAACCCGATCAGCAATCCCAGGGGCGATAGGATTAGCAAAGGGTTTCTTTGTAACTATGGAAACAACGTAATGAGCGCCCAGATGTTGGAGGTGTCTCTATTAGGAGTAGGAACGGTGCTCCGCCTCGAAAGGGATGCGTGGTCAATGGTCAAATAACTGACGCAAGCAACAAATGACCCCCCCCCCAACATAGAGAGTAGAATTCACACAGTGGGAGAATGTGAAAGGTACAAGGAGGAAAGGGATGTGTTAGAGGAAGAGATGAGAAAAATAGACGAATGTGACATGGAGAAGTTTGGTACACTAAATAGTAGCGAGAAAACAATCGCTATCTTAGGAGATAGATGGTGGCCACAGGCGGCGAAACAGGAAGGGGATACGATTAGCAAAAGGTTTCTTTGTAATATATGGAAACAACGTAATGAGCGCCCAAGTGTTGGAGGTGTCTATATTATTAATAGGAGTAGGAACGGTGCTCCGCCTCGAAAGGGATGCGCGTGGTCAATGGTCAAATGACTAAGACAAGCAACAAATGAGTACCCTCCAATGTCTGCATGGTCGGTGAAAACCCGACATGCTCCGTCCCGGCATTGTAGGGATGCGAGGGTCTATGGTCATACGACTACGGCCATGCATGAAAATGAAGTTCCCCCCCCCCCTCCCCAACACTGCCTTCGAGAAGTGCAACCCGACCAGCAATCCTAGGGCCGAGGTATACAGCGAGGAAAATTAAAAACCACAATATTCCAACGACGACGTAGTGCTTAGCCTCGAATACTGCTATACAAGAGCGTATGAGGGCCGGAGTTATCATCCCCGCTGGGTTCACCATGCGCCCCCCGCCCCCCCCCCCAAACAAGAGTACTTTATGTGCATTTTTCTCGTTGCAGAAATCGTGTGAGAGCGGGACTTAGCAAAATTGATGAAAAATTGACGACCAGTGCTATTAATTAAGCATGCTGAACCCTCTGCTCGATAAGCATGCTGAACCCTCTGCTCGATACGAAGGCTGAACCCTCTGCTCGATAAGCATGCTGAACCCTCTGCTCGATAACCATGCTGAACCCTCTGCTCGATAAGCATGAACCCTTTGCTCGATAAGCATGCTGAACCCTCTGCTCGATAAGCATGCTGAACCCTCTTCTCGATAATTGTAGTGAAGGTAACACAATATCGGGCAGTAGTGGTCCCTCTATAGTGCCGGCTGCCCGCTACTCGTAGTGCTTGTGGAATCGCTCGCAGGCACAGATGGGATTAACCAGTGTGGTAGTGTGCGGAATAGTGCCGGTTGCCGCTATAGTGCCGGTATTGTTGGCCGGCGCTTACCGGCACTACGATATAGAGGGGCAATTTTACTGTCATTATTTGGCCGAAAAGCTGAACAAAACGTACCATAGTGGCCTTTCTGCAGTGCCGGTAGTGGTCCCTCTATAGTGCCGGTTGCCCGCTATAGTGCCTGTGAAATGGCTTGGTACAGATGGGATTTACCAGCGTGGTAGTGTGCGGAGTAGTGCCGGTTGCCGCTATAGTGCCGGTATTGTTGGCTGGCGTATAGCGGCAATATAGAGGCAACCGGCACTACTGCACCCCTTTAGACTATGATCGTGTCACGCGTCGGCTGTAGTAGACCTTGACCGAGCTTCAACACAATGGTTGAAAAATGGTTGATTTCAGACCATCAACTATTGCCCACCTTCCACTGATCATCGATTCCTACTTCACTACCTCGACTTTACAGGGCAGATAGCATGATCTGTATGATCTGTATGATCTACTGTAGCTCATGTTCCTGGATGGAAGCTGTACAACCTGCATGGTCCCTAGGACAGGTTTCTTGGGTTTGATCTGTGCTATACAGATCCTGCACATCTCAGAACGGCAGCTTAGGACCTAGATGATCTATCTGATCTATCTGATCTATCTGTAGATGACTTTCTCGACTTGTGTAAGTTTTCGACTCCTGGTGCGAACTGAAGCACTACTTTTTTTCTCCCTGGATTTCCGGTTGTTGTTCGTGATCGCCTCGTAGAACCACTGCTGTACATGCGGCTTGTACCGGTCCGCTTACATTTCGACCCCTTGCTGTTCTGTCTGTCTGTCTGTCTGTCTGTCTGTCTGTCTGTCTGTCTGTCTGTCTGTCTGTCTGTCTGTATCTCTGTCTGTATCTCTGCCCCTTCCTCTCCCTCTCCCTCTCCCTCTCCCTCTCCTTCTCCCCCTCCCCCTCCCTCTCCCTCTCCCTCTCCCTCTCCCTCTCCCTCTCCCTCTCCCGCTCTCTCTCCCTCTCGCTCTGCGTGTACGTATACCATCAACCAACCTTGCATTCCCCACTTCAGTTCCACCAATCGTGCATCGACGAATGGCTGGGCAGGTCCCAACTATGCCCGCTGTGCAACACCTCCGTTGGCGTCGTCTACACCAACCCCTTATTTGTAGAAGAAGGCCCGACAACCATGCCAGCACCGGTATCGTAAACGACGAGACTGCTGCTGCTGCTGCTGCCGCTGCTACGGCTGTTGTGGCGCTGCTGCTGCTGCTGCTGCTGCTGCGGCGGCGGCGGCGGCTGCTGCTGCGGCGGCGGGTGTTTTGATGCTGGTGCTGTTGCTGCTGCTGTTGCTGCTGTGGCTGCTGCTGTGGCTGCCGCTGTTGCTGCGGCTGCTGCTGCTGCGCCTAAGCAGTTTCTGTGCGTTATACCGTGTGGGAGGGAGGGTGCTGAGAGGGCGTGCAAGCAATCGAGCTAGAAGAAGACCCGAGCATGCACATGCACGTGCAACCACGAGTCTCGTAGACGACGAGGCCGCCGCTGCTGCTGCTGCTGCTGCTGCTGCTGCTGCTGCTGCTGCTGCTGCTGCTGCTTTGCCCATGCAGCGTCTTCGCGTTATATACCTCGTGGGGGGCCGTACTCATTTGCTGGTTGCCTCAAGTAATTTGACTAAGGTGTTGATTGAGTGCAAGCAAGCGAGCTACGCACCACTCTTGTCCGGAACGATAGGGACTTCTGGGGGGTTAATAGGAATACCAGAATATTCCTCATATTTTCTGACAGGCGACGAGGGGTTATTCATGAATGCTATCAATCGTTCTCCCGGCGAGCAAGTTTGGCACGTTTCTTCTGTGGTGTCGTGTGTGGAGCAAAATATGTTTGTGGCTTAACTTGCCTTTTTGTGTGTTGGGAGGAAGGGATAGCCTGTGCGACTCTACCAAGTCAGCGCTGACTAGGTAGAGTAGTAGGTTATCCCTTGTAACCAACAAGTATTTGGGCGTGGGGAGGGCGTGGGGTGAGCCTAGGCGCAGGGGCGTAGTCGTGAGCATAGGCGTGACTTGAGTTCTTGGCAGCTCTGCTTGCTGTGCTGTGCTGTGCTGTGCTTTGCTTTGCTTTGCTTGCTTGCCTGCTTTCGTTGCCGCTGGAAGGTCGTCGTGACTGCTCATTTTTGTCTTCTTTTCTTGCTCAATTTCGGATGTTTTGGCCCGTCTGAGACTGCTTACGGCTGCCTGTGGATGGCTGTCTAGTAGTTCCCCCCCTTGCTCTTGACCCCCTAAGGACAGCTGTCTAGTAGTCGCCCCCATGCTGTATCTTCCCTTGCTTTGCCTCCCTCAAGACTGTCTATGGAGAGCTGTCTATTAGTTGCCGCCAGCTGTCTTGCCTCGTCTTGCCTTGCTCCCAAGACTACCTATAGCGGGCTGTCTATTCTTATGTATTCACAGTAGTTGCCCTCCGTACTGCCTGTGCCTTGCTTTGCCTAGAGCAGCCTGTGGCAGACTGTCTTATCGATCTTCGTAGTAGTTGTCCCCGTGCTTTGCCTTGCTGTGCCTTGTATTGCCCCAGGGGGGTTGGTGAGCCTGCGCCGGTACTATGTCGTTCTCGACTGACGAGCGAGACACTCCTCCTGTTTTTCGCTGTTTTCTCAAGAGTATACGGTTTGCTTATGGGCCAGGTTTATCCCCCCCCGGTGGTAAGGATAAGAATGGTGCTCCGTCTCGAAAGGGATTCGTGGTCAGTTGTCGAATGGCTAAGGCAAGCAGCAAATGAGTACCCCCCCCAATGTCTGCCTGGTTGGTGAAAACCCAGCGGGCTCCCTACCCGGCATTGTAGGGATGCGAGGTTCTACGGTCATACGACTACGGCCATGCACGACATGAGTACCCCTCCGGGTCTTCGTAGGACGCAGCTCACCCTCAATGCGAACACCTCACGTTTCGCTTCGCGCTTGGTGTAAGCAATGCCTGCCTGGTCGGTGAAACCCCGACGTGGTCCGTCCAGGTATTGTAGGGATGCAAGGGTCTGTAGTCATACGACTACGGCCATCCATGGCGATGAGTGCCCCCCCCCCGCTCTTGAGTGTCTATAGTCTACGGCCATCCATTGGAATGAGTACACCGCCCCCCCTCTTGTCGGAATTGCTGCTATCTAGCTCCTGTAGCTCCTGGCCCACGGACTCCCGCGAGGGTGATTGTGTGTACTCGAGTGGAAATGTTGTTTTTTTTCTCGGGTCGATGTTGCCGGCGGTAGAGTAAGCAACACCTCCGACAGATCATACAGATCATCAATTTCCACTAGATGATCCAGCGCTTTCAGGGAAAATCTATTCCTGATCTCGTAGGATCTAGCTCATGTTGCCCGGGTACGACCCGTGCTATCTGCACGGTATATAGGCCATGTTTCCTGGGTTAGACCTGTACTGTTCAGATCAAGCACAACCTCTCACGACGGCAGTGTAAGGAACTGTAGATGATCTAGATCATGAATCTGTTCGAGGTGTAGTGATACAGTAAAGTCTCCGCGGAGTTCCCATACGAGGCATTTCGCACACGGGCATTTTCTCCTGCGATCACGAGGCAGCACTGCTGCTTCTTGTTGGGAGGACCTACAGTATGAACAGATCATCGATTCCCACTGTGACGATCTAGATTTTTGCAGGGCAGATGTTCTGTATGATCTGGATGATCTGGCTCAGGTTGCATGTCGGGAGCCATAGTTGTCTGCGTGATCTAGGGGACATAGGGGACATGATCCCTGCGTTGGGCACGTTCTCCACAGATCTTGCACAACCATCTCAAAATTTCAGGTCAAGATCTAGATTATCTACAATAATAGATCATGATATGTAGATGATCTGTCTGAGCTGTACCTATAGCCTGGGCTGTCTGCCTGTGTTCCGTGGAGCTTGTGGCGACCGATGCGAAACGCCACAGCTCTTTGGTAGCACTAGTTCGTAGTCTTGGGGGCACTGCCTGTTTTCCTGATGCCTGTGGGGGGCGTGTTGTATTGCGATGAGGATATGGACGTATATAGCGCGGCACACACAGACAGCTGCTGTTGGTTGGTGGAAGCATCTTTTTTTCTCGCCTGCCGTTTTTTCAGCCATGTCGGAAAGAGAAGCGTAAGTCTTTTGGCCGTACTTGTCTGTTATATCCGTAGGAGAATGCCGCGATCAGGACGAAACACCACACACAGCTGTTGGTAGAACCCTCTGCAGCAAAAGTCTTGGGACGATCTGTCTGTTTTCGGTGGAGTGTGTTTCGATCCCGTAGGTTCGTCGCTGAATTTTCGGCGATAGTCTTTGGGCATCAGTTGCTGGATCGGAAATGTCGTATTTTTTCTCGGGGGAGGGAAGTTAAGTACTACTCGTACATACATGGGAAATGGCGAGTGTTGACCGGTTACTGAGTTGTCTCTCTCAGATGAGGATCGGTCTGCGGAACGGTCTCCGGGACGTTCTCCGGGATGTTGCACGTCGAAAAAAACGGAACTTTATATGTATCATACCTGGTTTTTGAGTACAGTACAGTTTGACACCTGTTAAAGAGTGATAACTCGGGCACTTAAGAAAGCCAGGCTTGAAAATTTTCAAGATGATCAGAAAATCGGGCGTTGTTACACTGAAAATTAGTGTAGAACGCGCCCGTTCTTAGACGAAAAATTCAGCCTGGACGATCAGCTTTTTTTTTTTTTTTTTGTGTGCTCTTGTTTCTTTTTGTTTCTGTCTCTTTGCTACAGGAGTAGTTAGGTGTCCTGTACTGT
This sequence comes from Saccharina japonica, assembly GCA_008828725.1. NCBI lineage: Eukaryota > Phaeophyceae > Laminariales > Laminariaceae > Saccharina > Saccharina japonica. The sequence goes on along the minus strand of MEHQ01002961.1, from coordinate 201,595 downwards.
ATGTGGCCAAGCGACAGGGCAGCGCTCGATGTACGCTATACGGCGAGAGAGGGGAGGATTGAGATGCTTGCTCGATTTGCTTTTTCAAGTACATCAAAATATGTTTCGGTGGGGGGGGGGGGGGGGGGCGGCAGCCGCGAATGAGCCGAAACTTGTCGGCTGCTGGATTTTGTATTGATTTGGTACCCCCAAGTATTTTTTTGGGGGGGGAAGGGTCAGCCACTAACCTGAAATTGTAGGGGGGTGGGGTTGGGGGGGGTTGCCAGTGTCGGGGGGGGGGGGGGGGCGGCAGCCGCGAATGAGCCGAAACTTGTCGGCTGCTGGATTTTGTATTGATTTGGTACCCCCAAGTATTTTTTTGGGGGGGGAAGGGTCAGCCACTAACCTGAAATTGTAGGGGGGTGGGGTTGGGGGGGGTTGCCAGTGTCGGGGCGGGGGGGGGGTCCCTCTTAGTGTCATTGGGGCCCCCCTGGGAGTAATTGGGACAGTCTCTATTCGCAGGCAAGGCGGGGCGGGGCTGGGCGATTGCATCGATCGTTGTTTAGGTGGTTAGGTGCACAGTAGTGGTCCCTCTATAGTGCCGGTATGCGCCAGCCAACAATACCGGCACTATTCGAAGTGGCAACCGGCACTACTCCGTACACTACCACGCTGGTATATCCCTTAAAGTGGAACTGCAAGCGCTTCCATGGGCACTATAGCGGGACCACTACTGTTCTGGACCCCCCGGTTCAGCAGCCGACCGCGAGACTCCACTCGTGTGGCGTTGATTTCGCAAGTCTGGAGGCAGTCAGTGTGCAAGACGTATAAACAACGATTTGGCGTGACGCAGGGCGGGCGGGCGGCTTATTCATCCCTAAGCGTTGGGGACGTCTAGTCGAGTACCTGAGCGGCACACCACGCTCTAGAAACGGACCTGAAGATGATGTTGTCGTCATGGCCTGTATTCGGCATTGAGTTTTTTTTTTTTTTGGTTTTTCTCCGGGTGGATTGGCCCCGACCCGGGTAAGCTCTTTGGTACCACCTTGTCCGGAAATATAAGGGCCGTTTGGGTATTCACATTTTTACCCAAATGGTCTTATATTTTCGGACATAGTGGTGTATATGTACATACACATGCAGGATTGGGGGGGCGGAGGGGGGGGGGGGGGGGCCCTTCGTACCGTAAAATTATATACTGCCGCCCTCACGCGGTAAAGGCATGGGGGGGGGGGGGGGGGGGGGGGGGGGGGGGGTGGGCGCAGGGACAAAAGCGAGTCGACAGACGCTTTTTCGTTGACGATTGCTGGATGGAAAAAAAAAACTGTTGAATGCTTGCTACAAGTACGACACCAACTTAAGAAACTGCTTATTTTGGGGCCAGGCTCGAATTTCTTAGTTCTTATGTGAGGCAGGGTGTGTCCTACACTAATATCAGTATCAAAAATGGTGTTCTTAATTGTGTTTCTTGAAAAAAAAGAGTCGAGGACGAAAAAATTCTTTTGTGACTCTCCATTTTCTGAAAGTATGTAATACTCGTACTGTCTGTAGTGAGAGAAAGTATTCTATTATTGGGTTTGGGTGAGAGGGATAAGAAGAAAAGTGGTTTCATCGAGAGTTCGGTTTCGGCTTCGCTGGGGAATAGGACAACCCTGCGAGAGCTGGTGGTGCATGTGGCGTCGGTAGCCTCTTTCATCAGGAAGGAACGGGTACATATATACTCTCGGGGTACCCGGGTACATACATATTCTCGGGGTACCCGGGTACCTACCCGGGTATGACCAAACTACCAAGGCTTAGTACCCGCGTACCTACGCGGGTATATGACGAACCTAACCAGGTTTGGTGCCCGGGTACCTACCCGGGTATGACCAACCCAACGAGGTTTGGTACCCGGGTACCTACCCAGGTATGATCAACCTAACCAGGTTTGGTACCCGGGTACCTACACGGGTATGGTCAACCTATAACCAGGTTTGGTACCCGGGTACCTACCCGGGTATGTCCAAACTAACCAGGTTTGGTACCCGGGTACCTACGCGGGTATGTCCAAACTGACCAGGTTTGGTACCCCGGGTACCCCAGAGCGTAGATACCCGAGTGAATACACACTTGGAGATGTGTCCATTTACAGCCGTAGTGCGTAGCTGTGTTTGATACCAGTATGTGTTTGATGTTTTATGGTGCAATGTAGACTTCCCTGTGGGCGAGATGGGAGTATTGCGAGGATGTGTTTGGTATGGGTATTTGCTCTGGGGATACCGAGTATCTACCCGAGTATGGCTAAATAACTAGGTTTGGTACCCGGGTACACCAGAGTATATACCCTATACCCACTAAACACACCCCTGGAGTCTCGTTGATTTCTTGTCCACTTGGGTATCGTTTGGTTTGCGACGGATTTGATGTTGGATTGATGTATTATACGTGCGAAACAGCTGCCCCGTCTTCTTTTTTCATCCAGCAGCTGAAGTAGGTTCCAGGGTTATCTGTGGTGAAAAAAAACTGGCTGAGAAATAATAATATTAGGCTGAACGTGAACCATTCCACACATCATACTCTATATGTACATCGGACAGATGATCACCGATCCCTACGTCATAAACGGTGTACTGTTGTTGTAGACTGTAGACATTTTTGGGCAGACAGATTCCGCGATCGATAGGGGTAACGTAAAACTGTTCGATCATTTTTGTTTATGACTTGACTATTACTGACTACCTGGTACTATTTTGCTAACGATTTGTGGATATTATCGACCATATTACTGATTATTACTGACTAAAAAGGACCATTACTGACGATTAGTGACTAATTAGTGGCTACTCCTAATGAGTAGTGGCTAATATTGACTACTACTGACTCTTACCGGCTAATACTGCCTTAGTATTCCTGACTATTAATAGTACTGTCCAGGGTTATAATTAGTGCTCCAGCGCGTAGTGCGAACATTTTGTACATACGAGTATGTGCGTAAATTTACTCAAAATGTGCGTCTCATTCGTTCGTCTTGCAAAGAACTGGGGACCAAGGGTTTCGTTGAATTGCACAGGCATTATTATCACGGGGTAACTTATTCAAGCGTTTTTTTCTCGTTAGATGGTAGATAGATAGACAGACTACCATTCGTATTCCTCTGTATTTGCGAGCCTTTGAAGCCTTGTTTCATCCTCGGACAGAGAAAACCGCCATAAGTTTGAACTCAATTCCCTAAACAAAAGAAAAGTTCAGGATGAAATTGTCGAAAATACCACCAAAATGGGCCCAAAAATGTTTCGCCTGGGGCGAAAAAAGACCCCCCCAAAAAACGCGTTTGGCGAAATGAACCCGTACACTGTTTTGGGCCTGCGGCCAAAAACGGTGCGGGGGTCGAAAACGGATGTGCGGCTTGCCGCACATCTACTTCTTTTTGTGGTGAACTGCGCTGATTTATCAGGAAAATGGTGCAACTGCGCATCATTTCACCACCTATTTAAACCGTGCCTTGTTGTATGTCTGGTAAATGTAAAGGGAGACCCACACAGTCTCTGTGTGATTTTGTTTCGGTTAACGTGGTACCAGGTATTACCCCATGCGTTGAACCTGTCACATCATCAGTGTAGTATGCCTTCGCATTGCCAGGTTCTTCATGCGTTGTAGTTTTGTTTTTGCGTTAGCTGAAGAAAAAATGATCAGCCGTCGAAAGCGAAGCAGGAGTTGTTGATGTTTCGACGCGGCAAAGGGGTAATTGATTTTTGTTGCAACTAGCAACTGGTTCCACTTCGTAAGTATGCAGACAGGCAGTTCAGACAAGTACACTGACAAGTAACGAGGGTTGGAACTGTCGAAAGACAAATTGAAATAGGATTGGACACTTGCAGTAAGTATCAAGCACGCGCGTACATTAAAACCAAGTTAATTGGTTTTATTTTTAAATTTTATAGTTGAACAGGAGCTTGACTTTATAACTCATCCATCGCGGGGTCGTATTGGAGATAGCTACGTTGCTACGCAACAACAACAGCAGGCAGTACGTAGTCTATCGGTTCGCTGTCGGGGACACAGTTACCTGTTTACTACAGTTCGTAGAATACAGCAGGAATAATAGTGAAATGCTCATGTATGGTACATATGGCTAGTAGCAATACTGCACGTACACGTTCAGATTGTTGGATCAGTACGACGAGTTGTCATATACCGGGAATACGAGTAGCAGATTGTTCTGGATATTAGATCAGTTCACAAGATTGAGCTTTCGTAACGTTTCGTAATAATGAACCCCAACAGCCAGGTTGCAGGAACGAAGAGTTTAACCGAGTCCTTTCGTAGAGTAATTTTTGGTTTGCCGAGGGTGATACGACCTGTGGAGGTGTGTGTGGGTTTTTTTTTGGTTGATTGAGCTGTGATCAATGAGCATGCACTCGCGCACTCTCTCACGTGTTCTCTTCTCCATCCGTCGTCTCTTCGAGACCGCTGATAAGCAATACAACAACTGGGACCATTTCCTTTTACCAGCTCTCAGGAGCTCACAGCTACAGTAATGCTGTATCAACCGGTCCACGGCAATTGAGTGATTGTCTCTGCCCGCAAGGATAATCATTATCAGGTTATGAGCCTCGGTTTACGGGCAAGAACTGCAGAGCTAGCTGCGAGTCACGAGGCACGTCTCGAGTACGAGTACGCCCCGAGGACCCCGAGCTGCTGTACCTGCTGTGAGTTGAGTCGCTCGACAGAGCTGCCAGGATCGATCGCCATGGTCAACTGGAGCTGCTGTGAGCGACTACAACATCGTCGATTTAGTGTTTTTGCCTCTGCCCCGCGAGGATAATCATTTATCAATTTTGACACAAGAGGGAAACAATATACGAGTACGAGGCATCGTTGTATATCACGTACTCGGGTCGTATCGTATTATCAGCGACTGCAGCACACGCAGGGTCCGCCAAAAGCATATCGATGAGGCACTCGCGAAACATAATGCCTCGTCACACCATGGAAACCCCATTTTTTCGGGCGTGCGTTATGTGCAGGTTGCACCTGCAAAGGTTTTTGTGCAGCCTGTGTGTGGCCAATTTCATACTTGCCCGTCGACCCAGACCAAGCCAACCCCAGACACACCCCTAACCCTAACCCTAACCCCAACTCCTTGGAGAACACGAGGTCGGCAGGGGCAGTCACGCGGCTCCGCCGCGTGTTTTGATGGCGTTTTTCCAAAAAAAAAACATGCGGCACAAAAGGCCAGCCTCACACATTAAAACCGACATCCTGCACAAAAACTTTTGCAGGTGCAACCTGCACACAGTACGCGTCAATTTTTCGTAACCACGCAGAGTGATCGTCGCTGAAATCGCCACTTGGTATCATCAATGGTCCTCCTTCAAGCTCCGGCAGGGTTTTAATAATAGCGCTCGCCAACAAGCACGGGGCGTTTTAATTAGTGTAGCGCGCTCGGCGCTAAGCGCTGAGAGTACGATTTGTCAATCCACGTTTTATTAGCGCCCCACCAAAAAGTGTGCCAAACATGGTAAGTTCGTCAAACAAGCAGGTTTGTACGGCTACTACCGCAACGCAGTATATAGTGCATCGTAAGGACCCCTCTCTGTAGGAAAAACCTCTACCTGCCAATATGTCCGAACATATAATAATCGTTTTGGGATTCATGTGAATACCCAACTGTACCTTATTTTTTACGGGCAGAGCGGTCGAGAACCGAGAAAAAGCAAAAGAAGAAATAATTAAGGAAGCGAAAAATGGAAGGAACAAAGGATGAATAAAAACCAAAACACAAGACGTATAGTCTATAATGTATGGATACCGGTACCCGTACACCAACTGCAGTGTACCTGGAACGCTCGGGAAAAAAAAACGGCATCGGCACTCCGGAGACAATACAGGCACCGATACATACTGCAGAGTAGTACCTGAAACGCTCGAATAAAAAACACAATACATTCATTATCCCGCACCAGCACCGCAGAGTGCCTGAAACGCTCGAATAAAAACAAAATATATTACCCGCATCGGTACCGCAGAGTACCTGAAACGCTCGAATAAAAAAAACAAAACACATGCATTCATTACTCGCACCAGCACTCACTGCAGAAACGCTCGAATAAAAACCAAAACCCAGTATCATATACCAGCAACCGGACTGCAGAGTACCTGGCATGCTCGAATAAAAAACAAAAAAACACACACACAGCACGAGCCCGCACCAATATGCTACTACAGAGTACCTGGAAACCCCCTCCTGTTGCTGTGTCCATCACACAACAGCGAGTCGAGCGCACGGGAAACTTTCCACGTGCTACGTAGCGGTTTCGCACGAAACGAAAAAAAGGTACAAGGTTTGTATGTACCGGCGGTTTCGTGCAAAAACGAAAAAAAAGAAGGTACAAGGATGTCTTTAGTAGGGTCTATGTATGTATATACTCTGGGGTACCCGGGTACCAAAGCTGGTTGTTTTGACCATACCCGGGTACCAAACCCGGTCATATTGGTCATATACCCGGGTATATACTCGGGTTTTGGTCATACCCGGGCACCAAACCGTGTCAAATTGGCCATACCCGGGTGCATCCAGAGTATCTACAGCAGTACCCTACCAAACTGACCTTTAAAAAAGGTTATAATTCGACTCGCAAAACACTCGACCCTCTCCGACCACACGCGGTTTTTTTTTCACCTCCCCTCTCCCTCCTCCCCGCCGTGTAGCCATACAACCGCCTACGCTGGAGCCGGGCCACACAGGGCAAAGATGACGAACAACAACATCAAACCCAACCACAACATGGTGGACAACCCCTACTCTCCCCCCCCTGCCGCTGGTTGCCAATAAAGCTGGAGCGCAAAAATCGATCAACAACAAACAACAACAACCAATGTTATTATCCCCCCTCCCCCCTTAACTGTCCCAAGTCCTCGCTCCCAAAAGGAGCGGCATTATTATAGTCGTTGGGGTCCGTCTGCCCGTCCCAACGGTGCTATGGTGTATTATCCGTCCCCAACGGTGCTATGGCGTTATGATTTCGCGTAAGTGTCCCCCACGTGCGTACGTACTTCCTCGGAGGCGTTATCGCTGCCTGGGCGAGAAAAAAATACTCCCCCCACACTCTACGGTCGGACGACATCCAGTGAGTAGGAGCAAAAGCGACTAATACAGGAATATCTATATATATATATATACCGCCTCACTCTGAACGGGTATGTAAGTACCGTTGGGGGACGGATACGTGAGGACCGTTGGGATACAAATTTGAAAATCCTTAACGGTTTCTCATGTTTCCGTCTGCAGTGGCGACATACCAACTCAAGCACCTTCGTGGGAATAAACCCCTAAAGTGGGTCCATACTACCCTTACAGTAATAGTGCCGGTCCCTCTATAGTGCCGGTATGCGCCAGGCAACAATACCGGCACTATAACGGCAACCGGCACTACTCCGCACACTGCTGCTACACTGGCTAATCCCATCTGTACCTGGAAGAGATTTCACAGGCACATATAGCGGGCAGTCGGCCCTATATAGGGACCACTACCGGCACTATAGAGGGACCACTACTTGTATGTACCTTTGCAAAGGCCACAAGAATGCAGCTGTTCACTCGACAAGCAAAACTAAATGAATCAGAAGCGAAAAAATGCTAGGAGACCGAAGGTTGACCGCTTGACTGACCGCCTTGACGGACCGGACCGCCCGTCTCCACTAAGACGATACGAGACCGCAGGTTGACCGGCTACACGGGGACCGCCCGTCTCCACCAAGATGCTCGGAAACCCCGGCTTGGCCGCTTAACAGACCGCCCGTCTACACAAAAAAAACATATTGAGGCCAACAGAGGAACGCCTCTCTCTACGTATAACTCCTGTTCCGGGAGCGGTGTGTGGCAAAGTCGTGAAACGCAAACGCCAAATAGCCGGATTGCGCAGGACACCCCCCCCCCCCAACCCCTTACGTACGTCCATGCAAACATCCTAGGAGACCGTTTTTTAAACCGCTTGGCTGACGGCCTTGACTGACATCCTTGACTGACATCCTTGACTGACAGCCTTGGCTGACGGCCTTGACTGACAGCATTGACTGGCGGCCTTGACTGACCGCCCCCTACACTAAGACTAGTACATTTCGGCCAAGAGGAGGAGGACCCTCGACGCGCCCAAAAGAGACCGATGTCCTGCTAATAGCACATTTTTGGCGTTTGTACAACCACACCTGGACCCTACCGTGTATCACACCGGGTGATGGGATAGCACACCCCCCTTGGGCGGAATTCGAAGCTGGGTTTCACGACACCGTTGATATCAGTGGGAACGCCGACCGATGCATGCGTTCACGGAACGATCTGAACGAGACCTTCCCAGGGGCACCATTTCCATTGTGTCTGCCCCCCCCTCCATTAGGTCCACCTCACAACCGGTTATTAGTAGAGGATGCAGCTCGCCCCCTTCAGGCGACTCGCCCTTCTAACACCTCACGTTTTGCTTCGCGCTTGGTGCAAGCAATCAATGCCTGCCTGGTTCGTGAAAACCCAACGTGCTCCGTCTCGGCATCGTAGGGATGCGAGGGTCTATGACCGTAAGACTAAGGCCATGCACGACGTCAGTACCCCCCCCCCCCCCCCGGCAGTTTTGGGGATAATCGTCTCCGATTTTTTTGCCAGGGGGGGGTGTTACCTTATCACCGGGGTGGGTTATTTTACCACCCGTGTATTACGGTAGCCCCCCGAGAAGCCTATAGCGTATACGAGGGAGATCTAGTCAGAGGTGCAGTCTGTTCGAGTCAAAGATGCAGTCTGTTCAGTCATAGCAGTCTGTTCGAGTCGGAGGTGCAGTCTGTTCGAGTCAGAGGTGCAGTCTGTTCGAGTCAAAGGTGCAGTCTGTTCAGTCATAGCAGTCTGTTCGAGTCGGAGGTGCAGTCTGTTCGAGTCAGAGGTGCAGTCTGTTCGAGTCAGAGATGCAGTCTGTTCGAGTCAGAGGTGCAGTCTGTTCGAGTCAGAGGTGCAGTCTGTTCGCCCTTCTTCGACTGTGCCATCGGAGACTCATATAACCATCCCGAATTCTTCGCGAGATTATACGAAGAAAACAAAACTATCAGGAAATCGAAAAATGCAACACTTTAAATGCAACATTTAGCGTGGCATACATATAGTAGCCGTATAAGTCTACTACGTCCCGTCCCCTACTCTTCCGCTCAGCAAAAAAATAACAAAAAAAATACATTTTTTTTGTGGAAATTTGCTTTGAGGTTTTCAAAACCTTCGATGTATTATATACCTGGTGTACTCGTACTCGTAGCAGTGACCAGGGAAAATAAAATTGTGCCCAAGGCAATGCTATCGCAAGATGAAATAGCTAAAACACACACCAAAAACACAACATAAACAAAACACAAACAAAACAACAACAAAAAAAACAAGAACGGGAAATACATTGACATATATACGTTATAGGGTATATAACTCCACAGCCACGGCCCTCCAGAGGAAAACAAAAAAAAAACATCAACAACAACAGCAAGAAGGGTATGCATTGACGCCGGTTAGAACTTTGCCACATATTTTTCTGTCAACACCGCCGGCCCTACTCGGAGTTCGCCGAGCTATAAAAAAAAGAAGTATTTTTTCCAGAAGAAAGGTCTGCAAAAAAACAAAAGAGAAACCAGCACGCAAGACGCATAAAAAGGTATATAAAAAAAACGGCCTCCGAAAGACGAACCGTGAAGCGCAACAAGACGCAAAGCAAAAAAAAAATCGGGAGCAGACACGTCCATGCAGAGACAGCGAGAGAAAAACAAACTAATTCAATCGCTGGCTCACCCCCCCCGCCCCGCCCCCAACCCACACACGCTAGCACGAACACACCCACACGCACGAAAACACGGCACTCGTATGCAGGCACGCCGACACTCAACATGACACCGCTTTTGTGACGGCTTGCCGGCTTGCCACTCCGAAAAACAGCCGTCGAGAAACTTCCCATACTACAACTAGCATGTTTAGTCTATAAACAGGCCGTGACTGACGGGTCAAAGGTTGACCGGTCAACCGAGAGCCGTTAATAAACTGCCCACACTAGAGCCAGTACGTTTAGCCTATAACTAAGCCTTGACGGGTCAAATGTTGACCGGTCAACCGACAGCCGTCAATAACCCCCCATACTACAACTAGTATGTTTAGGCCATATATAGGCCGTGACGGGTCAAAGTTCGACCGGTCAACCGACAGCCGTCAATAAACTGCCCACACTAGAGCCAGTACGTTTAGCCTATAACTAAGCCTTGACGGGTCAAAGGTTGACCGGTCAACCGACAGCCGTCAACAACCCCCCCCCCATACTACAACTAGTATGTTTAGGCCATATATAGGCCGTGATGGGTCAAAGTTCGACCGGTCAACCGACAGCCGTCAATAAACTGCCCACACTAGAGCCAGTACGTTTAGCCTATAACTAAGCCTTGACGGGTCAAAGGTTGACCGGTCAACCGACAGCCGTCAACAACCCCCCCCATACTACAACTAGTATGTTTAGGCCATATATAGGCCGTGATGGGTCAAACATAGACCGTCAACTAACAGCGTCTTTGCCCTGACGACGAATTTCACGCCCCGCCACCGCCACCCCCAACACCCCCGCCCCCACCACCGCCGCACAGCTGTCAAGGAACTCCCATACTATTCTTAGTATATTAAGTCTAAAAAGGTCTTGACGGGGGAAAAACTAGACCGTCAACTGACAGCCGTCAAAGAAACTCTCACACTAAGCTTATAGCCTATCAAGTCAAGGGATAAGAGGTCTATACGAAACCGTCAAAATCGACGCCATTTTTGTGTCGAACGCGGTGTAGTTCACACCCCGCCATCGCCACCGCCACCACCACCACCGCCACCACCACCACCACTACCGCCACACACCACACGCTATACTATGGTGAAATTCTCGATCGGCCACAGCAACTGTCACACGTGGCACACTACCCTGCGGTGCATTTAGCCAGCGCTGTTGCGCGGGTCGGGTCAATCCTACTGGGTCGGGTCGGGTCGGGTCGGGTCCGGTCACCTAACCCGGCCCAACCGGGGCGCATGATACTTTCTTCCTGACTCGGTTCGACTCGGCCCGACCCGACCCGTGAAGTTTTGAAAACTTCTCGACTCGACTCGTGGCTCGGGTCGGGTCATGACCTGTCAACAGCCCTGAAAAAAAAAACGAGTTAGCCACCACCCACCACCGCCACGGCTTCCACCACTGCTACTGTAGCTGCCGCCCCCCTATGGTCATACGACTACGGCCGTGCACGACATGAGTACTGCCACCGGGGTATGCTTTACGCACCCCCCCCCCCGAGTGCTGCCGCCACCAGGAGCACTGCCACCGGCGTAGGCTTTTACGCGACACTACTTCGCGGGGCTGGGGTTGGGCGCGGCGGAGCTGGGCGTGGCGGAGCGGTGCTGCTTCCGGCAGCCTTGAACAGCAGGACCGCCACCTGTCCGAGCGAAAAACGAAAAACGAAAGCAAAACACAAAACAAAACCCCGGGAAAATATTAGAAGAGGGTTTTAGCCTAAGGGAGGAAGGTGCAAGCAGGAGCCTTCAAGAAAGGGAGGAGTGTTTGGCTGGGCACTGGCTGACTCAAGTCAGTACCGATTGTACTGTCGTCAAATTTAACCAGTATGCTGGATTGCAGCAGTATACTGTCTCTCCTCTCTCTTCTCTCCTCCCGAAGCGCATTTGGTGGGTTTCCGTATTATAATATGGCATGTTTCATCGACGTGCGTAAGAAAACACCTACTGGCGAATATACTGACCGGGTCAATCAGTAGATTACTACTGTCAGTAGACTACTACTGCCAGTACATACTGTGCCAGTGCCCAGCCCTGGAAAAGTGGGATATTTGTTGGTTCAGAGTGATCACTGTCTGGTGAATCCCATCCGTGCCTGCGAGCGATCCCACAGGCACTATAGCGGGCAGCCGGCACTAAATAGGGACCACTCTATTGTACATGAACAAGTGGTAGGGCCTTGGGGGGGAGAAGGGTGGGGGAGTTCCATTCTTGTTCGCGTGTTTTTTCTTGCTTGCCTGGCCCCGGTAGAGGTAGATGAAGTGCTTTGCGTCGTGGGTAACGAACGATCCGAAGTTTCTTCCCACGATGCAGTGCCACTTGTTCCCGTGATTCTTGTCGAAGTCCTTCTTGATGAACGCTGCGATGTCCTGCAGAGAGCGAGCCAGGCGTAGAAACACAACAGTCGACAGAGTAAAAAAAAATCGACAATAAAAAAATGCTTTTGGGGAATTTTATGAGTGATCAACGCTGAAGATCATGCTGCACATTGTCGGATGGCAAAGATAATAATAATAAAAAACGGACAAAAATCGACGAAAATAAACAAAAGACAAACCAACAATCAACAAAAAAGTGCCGACACTCCCGATATCATACGACATATATATATATCGAACCAATCGATACGACATCCAACAGCACTTGCTTACTGCAGGTGGCGTTCATTTCCAACAAACATTGCCCCTTAAGAACCGGTCCCACGATTTGGGGGACAAAATACTTGTAACTAGTGTGGTACATTTTTTTTTCAGTTCTGAATGAGTTAAGGAGTCCCTCTTCCTTCCGAAAAAAAAAGTCCGCCAAAAAACGTGCTACCTCTATATATCGTATAACGCGTCATCGTCGCTTTTTTGTTTTTACCGTGTCTGCGCTGAACTCGTCCATGGCTCGGGTGGCGCAATCCACCGCGTCTTTCTGCAGCTCTTCCTCCATGTCCGCGCTGATGATCACCATCTTTTTTCTCCCGTTTTTCCGTCCCCCATTTCGTCCGCCGCCGCCGCCGCCGCTGCTGCTGCTGTCCCCGTTCAAGCTTCCGCCGCCTCCGGTCCGTCGCTTCCCCTTCGTGTGCGGGCGCGGAAAAATCGCAACGACAGATCAGGTTATATCATACTTCGTATATCATCAGGTCAGATCAGATCAGATCAGATCAGATCAGATCAGATCAGATCAGATCAGATCAGATCAATGTACAGATCAGATATATGTACAGATCAGATCAATGTACAGATCAGATCATACCCCGACTTGGAAAAAAATCGTGACGGCACATCGGGTCAGATCAGACCAGGTTAGATGCCGACACGGGAGAAAATTCGCGACGACTCATCAGATGAGATTATATGAGATCAGATCAGATCAGATCAAATGCCGACTTGGGGGGAAAACTCGCGACCACACAACAGATCACATCATATCAGATGCCAAATTGGGGGGGGGGGTGTCGCGACGACGCTTCACATCAAACAATGTTATCATACGTATATACGTATGATACGTAGTAAAATTTGTTTGAGGACTACGATAGCGCATAACATGAAAACCCTGGTCGCGTTGCGCTAACCAAGCTTTTCGAAGTCTCATGTTTCGGGTGAGGTGCTATGTGATACTGAGTTGCTCGAGCGACGAGAGCTCAGAAAATAATAAGCCACCGCCCCTAGAAGGCGTTGCTCAATATACCAATGCCTATTAATAGCGGTCCTTACACTTTCTCCCGGAGTGTTATCACAGAGAAAATCTTCGCACTCCTGCCGTAGGTCGTGAAAAAAAAAAAAAAAACGCGTACCAGGTATGTACCATGCCAGAGGATGTGCTGGTTTGGAAACAACAACGATCAATAATCGTGAAACGAATTTAAGAACCCATTTTTTTAACCGGCCCCGGTTCCGAAAAACGCAACACGGCAGACCGGGGGGCGATGGCGTTGGGTTTCGTTCGAAAACTCCCGGCCGTTTTGTATTCCATATACGTACATACTTGATTGAAATATACTGCGAAACGAAAAAAAATAACCGCCCCTGGGGGCTGTAGTTCGGTGTATCCCGGAACATGGAATATGGAATATGCACCGCCAGTTTCTGTCGTTTCTAGCACAGCAGTATGAAAACCAACGAGCAACGATCAAATCAACCGGAACATGGAATATGCACCGCATGCTACGGCTACGGTAGCCTGCCTGAATGCAGGTGCACCGTTGTTTTTGCCTCATAAGGGTGTGGTCACTTGAGGAGCTCTCTACGTACCTCACCCGAAAAAAAAAACTGATTTTTTTAGGAAGATAAAAGTGATGGAACAATACCATGGCCTAATTGTTTACTAAGAAAAATATCGCAACTTACAACAACAAAATTACAACGATTTTGGATGAAGGGCCCATATTAAGGGCCCGTTTTAACGAAGAAGAAAAAAAAACAATTTGGAAAAAAAATATTCAAATCCGCTTTTCATTGGTCAACACACGCACCAGCACCAAAGACTAGGATCTTGGGGAATAATATTTGGTGCTGGTGCTCGTGTTGACCAATGAAAAGCGAATTTGAATTTTATTTTTTTACAAATTGAATTTATTTTATACTCGTTAATTCGGGCCCTAACGACTACAAAATAAATTCAATTTGGAAAAATAAAAATAAAAATTCGCTTTTCATTGGTCAACGCACGCACCAGCACCAAAGATTAGGATCTTGGGGTATAATCTTGGGTGGTAGTGCGGGTTCTGACCAATGAAAAGCGGATTTGGGGTAGTGGGGTATCTGGGATTCAGATCCGCGCATACACTTGAATATATAGGTGTTTGTGTGTACTGCAGGTCTTATTTACTATGGTTCGCCGCAATAATGCGGACAAAGCTTAGGGCCCGTTTTAACGAAGAAGAAAAAAATTCAATTTGGAAAAAAAATATATTCAAATCCGCTTTTCATTGGTCAACACACGCACCAGCACCAAAGAGGCATAGTATTTGATACTGGTGCGTGTGTTGACCAATGAAAAGCGAATTTGAATTTTATTTTTTCCGCATTGAATTTATTTTATACTCGTTAATTCGGGCCCTTACCCCCCTTGAGAACTGGCGCAACGAATTTGGGGGCAAACTACTTGGAATTAGTGTGGGACATTTTTTTTCAGTTCTGAATCGGCTAAGAACCTTGTTAGAGCATCACCCTTAACCCTTCTAGGACTGGAGTCCCGTTTTGGGGACAAATTACTTATAATTAGAGTGGTTTGTCCCCAAAACGGGACTGCAGTTCTAAAAGGGTTAAAACAGCCTTTGAGCATAGACTATTATATAGGGTTTAGTGTACCCCTCGCCTCTGATCAAAGATTTCTTAATCGGAAATTTCTTAGCGTCCTCGCAGAAGGATGGGGGCTTGCGTTCTTATCAGGTTATTTCTGATTTGTGGGCCTGTGTCCTGGTATACATTTTTTATTCAGCCGCGACCGCAGCTATTGCTAAATGTGTGGAAACCCTTTTCTAACGCGGGCGCGGCTATTTGTAATGGTGTGGGCTAGGAAGGCCGGTAGTTACCTCCTTAATAGGCAATTGGTCCGTTTTCGTATAACTTGGATGGCATTCGTATTCGGTATTCGGGGTATTTATAATATCTGCGGGCCATACTTGAAGCCCATCCCGAGGCAGATGTCATCTGGCTCGGGGATTCATATTTAGCTGCTTCTCTTCTACGCTTGACTCTACGGAAAGTGAGTAACACCAAGGATGCTTAGTAGACAAACCTGCAAGGGGATACTCTTGTGTCTCACCCAGTCTTATAACACGTGGTGTCGTCGGCAGGTCGAAGGGTGTGCTTGGTTGTGATATAATATGTGTCCAGATAAGCCGTCACGCCCGCTGCCCAATGGGCGCGTCCCAACACATGGAGGTAGCACGTTTTTCTGAAATCGTGGAGTTCCTTAAGGGCCCGTTTTAACGAAGAAAAAAAAATCCATTTGGAAAAAAAAAAAAANTAACTTGGTTTTAGAGACCCCCCCTATTCTTTTTTCGCTGGTGGGGGGGGGGGGTGGGGGGGGGTGTACTCATGTTGTGCACGGCCGTAGTCATATGACCATAGATCCTCGCATCCCTACAATGCCGGGACGGAGCGCGTTGGGTTTTCACCAACCAGGCAGACATTGCTTGCACCAAGCGCGAAACGCCGTGGGGTATTGGGCGAGTCGCATGGAGGGTGAGCTGCATCCTGCTAAGAACCGCCTCTGAGGCGGACTTGCATATGGACGACAGCTTCAATGAGTTAATTTAATTTCTGGTGTGGCCACTTCCGGAGACAGCAATGGGTTTTACTATGTAACTGCCTCGCGGACGCCTTACCATATTAACACTACGTGGTACGACCATTCTCCTTGTGCGGAGCAAAGGTTCTCCACCCCGCACAAATGATCTACTCGACCGCCAGCTTTGGTGACCGCCAAAAAAAATAACAAAAAAAAAACGGCACCCTGGTTGTCTAGCTCACGCAGCGAGTGGCGTGTTTTACAGCGTCGTTGCCAACCGACGCCAACCCAACCTATAAATATATCATATATTTATAGGGGGGGGGGGGGGRAATTAAAAAAAAGGTTGATYTTWTTTTTTTYGGGAAYAMCACSGGCCGGTTCCTCCCTTCCAATATAGGGGGGGGGGTAGTGGGGTATCTGGGATTCAGATCCGCGCATACACTTGAATATATAGGTGTTTGTGTGTACTGCAGGTCTTATTTACTATGGTTCGCCGCAATAATGCGGACAAAGCTTAGGGCCCGTTTTAACGAAGAAGAAAAAAATTCAATTTGAAAAAAAAAAAATATTCAAATCCGCTTTTCATTGGTCAACACACGCACCAGCACCAAAGAGGCATAGTATTTGATACTGGTGCGTGTGTTGACCAATGAAAAGCGAATTTGAATTTTATTTTTTCCGCATTGAATTTATTTTATACTCGTTAATTCGGGCCCTTACCCCCTTGAGAACTGGCGCAACGAATTTGGGGGCAAACTACTTGGAATTAGTGTGGGACATTTTTTTTCAGTTCTGAATCGGCTAAGAACCTTGTTAGAGCATCACCCTTAACCCTTCTAGGACTGGAGTCCCGTTTTGGGGACATCATTTACTTTTATAAATTCAGAGGTACTGGTTTGCGTGCATAGATCTTGTCCCCATAAACTGGGAGACATGCCTGTTCTCAGGCAATAGGGCTTACACAAAGGACGGTAGTGTAGGTATCTGGGATTCAGATCGCGCCATACACTTAATATATAGTGGGTGGTTTTGTAGTTGGTTTATCTCACGGTTGTGATGCTTCGTCCTACTATACCAAGCTTCCTGCGCTCCGCTCCCGATCAGACTCAATAATCGATATGAAGTGTTACTAGGTGCGCCGGGGCGTAGGTTTCCGTCTTCTCGCTTTTAAACAGAATGGAAGAAAAAATAACATGGTCCCGCCAAATTTGGACTAAAGAATACACGGCGTAGTACTCTCCTCCTCAAATGCCGCCTTTCCACTCTATTGGTCAACAGCACGTGGGCACTCAGCACGCAAGGCAAGGGGTCGAGACCGACTATCATGTGCTCACGTGTGAATGTGTCGATCGCGCCCTAGTCTGTTCCGCTCTCTCACCGTGATTAACAATACGCGCTCTCTCGAATTTAATTATTTTTTCGCATTGAATTTAATTTTTATACCTCGTTAATTCGGGCCCTTACCCCCCTTGAGAACGGTTCGCAACGAATTTGCGGGGAAACTACTTGGAATTAAGTTGTGGTACATTTTTTTTTTTCAGTTCTGAATCGGCTAAGAACCTTGTGTAGAGCATCATACCCTCTAACCCTTCTAGGATCTTGGAGTCCCGTTTCTGGGGACAAATTTACTTTATTGGAGTCGGTTTGCTGCCCGCAAATACGAGGACTGCATATATGTTCTAAAAGGGTTAAAAAAAAAGACTGTAGTGCCGGCTCTATCTGGGATTTCTCAGATCGGCACGACAAAGCGCACCCCTACATTCTAGTCGGAATGCAGTATCAGGATGGAATTGTCGTCGTGTGACTTGGCAGGTATCTTGCTATATATACCTTCATAGTTCGCCGCAATTAAAGTGCTGGGACAAGCTCGTAGGTGTCCCGTTTTAACGAAGAAGAAGAAAAAAAATCAATTTGGAAAAAAAAAAAATCAAATCCGCTTTTCATTGGTCAACACACGCACCAGCACCAAAGATAGGACTTGGGGCAAATATTTGGTGCTGGTGCGTGTGTTGACCAATGAAAAGCGAATTTTAATTTTATTTTTTCACAAATTGAATTTATTTTATACTCGTTAATTCGGGCCTCTTAGCACCCCCTGGTGGGGCCGCAACCGGGGCAACGATCTGGCGCAACGAATTTGGGGGCAAACTACTTTGTGAAATTATGTGTGGGACATTTTTTTTCAGTTCTGAATCTGAGTCTAAGAACCTTGTTAGAGCATACCCTTAGCCCTTCTAGGACTGGAGTCCCGTTATTTTGGGGACGCAGAAGGTTATCCTTTATAGATTAGAGGTGGTTTGTCCCCAAAACGGGACTGCAGTTCTAAAAGGGTTAAAACAGCCTTTGAGCATAGACTATTATATAGGGTTTAGTGTACCCCTCGCCTCTGATCAAAGATTTCTTAATCGGAAATTTCTTAGCGTCCTCGCAGAAGGATGGGGGCTTGCGTTCTTATCAGGTTATTTCTGATTTGTGGGCCTGTGTCCTGGTATACATTTTTTATTCAGCCGCGACCGCAGCTATTGCTAAATGTGTGGAAACCCTTTTCTAACGCGGGCGCGGCTATTTGTAATGGTGTGGGCTAGGAAGGCCGGTAGTTACCTCCTTAATAGGCAATTGGTCCGTTTTCGTATAACTTGGATGGCATTCGTATTCGGTATTCGGGGTAAAAAAGGGAACAAAAAACGAAAAAAAAATGGTTTTCGCTCATTTCGTCCTGTGATCACAGCGATCCGGTTTGTTTTTCATTCTGACCTTCCTACAAGTGTGATGTCGTTTTCTCTTTTTTTTTTACGCCCTTGACCTATTTACCATTTTTAAGAACAATATCTGATCCCTATTCACTATGGTCCCCCCGTACTAGTCGCTCCTTGTTCGCGGGTCCATACTGTGAGATACACAGCACAACACACCGCATACATCTTCCATTCACCGCGCCATCATCATCATCATCATAAAAAAACAGGGTTTTTTCCATACCTTTGGTAGCGGAGGTGATGGCGGGGGCTGGGCGTGCTTCGCCGCCGAACCGAGCGAAAGACGTGGTGCGATCGGCTGCCGTCCCGACATCGAAAGCGGCTGTGGTACAACAACTCCCGTCCAGCTTCTTGGTCTGGTGATGGTGGGCACAGGCGGCGAAACAGGAAGGGGATAGCATTAACAAAAACAAAATTTTGTGGTATATGGAAACAACGTAATAAGCGCCCAAATGTTGGAGGTGTCTCCAATAGGATTAGGAACGGCGCTCCGTCTCGAAAGGGATGCGTGGTCAATGGTCAAATGACTATAAAGGCAAGCAACAAATGAGTACGCCCTACACCCCCCCCCGCCCGGCTAATAGCTGTAGCTGCAGCAAATAACCAAAAACAGTGGGAAAGAGAGCAACAAACACGCACAGGCATTGTATATACGGAGGTCAGGGGACAATAGTGGTATGAGAGAGCAGAAACATGCACACGCTTTGTGTATACGGGGGTCAGGGGATAAAATCGGGTGACGAAAAAACAAAAACAAGCATGCATGCATGCATGCAACACGCAACGGGCGGGGTCCGGGGACAGCATCGGGAGAAAGCAAACAAAAATGCCCACGCATCGTCCGGGGTAAAAAGGGGGGATAGCGGCATTTAGTGGAATAAAAACTGCCTGTTATTCGCGCCCGCTAAGCGTAACACAAGTAACTCCTCCTGCGGCAATTAAAAGGCTGAGAATGGCTGTCACCTACGAAGATATGCCGAGGAAAGCTTCCGAAGACCATATAGGATCTCTAAGTGTAGTGTTGTATATATTATTAAAAAATGAAAAAAAAAACTGTGATAAGATCGAGGATTTCGTCGAAACTAATATTTGCTACGTACGTAGCTGAGTGTGATACTTTCTTCGATCGCGCGTGCTTACGGCGTTTCTATGTCCTCATGCAGGGTGCACAACCCGTATGGGGGGGGGACACAATCTGAGGGTAGAGAATGTGCGGGAGAAATTGACCAATCAGATCAACACGGGTCGTTGTACTCGTATATAGAATACATGGGAGCACCTGGGACTGCAGTCGTTGACTCCAGAGCGAGGCACATCGCGAAGCGGGGGCGGCGACACAGGGTCAAGGTGTGATGATACAGACTGGTCTGACTGCTTCTTATCGGCGCGAACTATCTGCAGTCTGTGTTTGTCCCGGCCGCAGCAGCAGCACCAGAAGCTGGCGCAGACGACCAGAACAAAAGCAGCGAAAGAGAGAGCAAGACATATTTATCCACGCCTCCTATGGAACCCGTCCAAGCATCGCGGCATTCTACCTTGAAACGCAACAGAAAAATGAAAAAAAAAAAAAAAAACGCCTTAAGGGAAACCCCTTTATTTTTATTTTCAGGGGTTTCTCGGTATATACGCTTGGATGTGTTTTTAACACCAGGTCCTGTTAGGTATACACATTGAGCAACCGAGATAATACATAATAGGGGGGATGGCGGGGGGGATGAAATTAATTAATCAAGTACTAGTGTGGATTAATTAATTTAGCAAAAGGGGGGAAAATATATACGTGGCATTGCATTGTCTACTCTCCTTTTACTGCAATACAATTATGTACTACTGTATGTGTGTTTTGCAGTTTTGTGAACACAGGCTGTATACTGCTGTATCTCTCGACGAGTAGGATGAAAAAGCAGCACGGACACTGACTGTTGGGGCTGCTGGATATCGACGGTCTGAAAGAACGGCTTAATGTGAAGAGCACACACATATACTTGTACTCTGGATGTACCCGGGTATTACATACTCTGGATGTACCCGGGTATTATATACTCTGGATGTACCCGGGTATTATATACTCTGGATGTACCCGGGTATCTATTTTGGATGTACCCATACTCGCGGTATAAACTCTGGGTCAACCAAATAAAATTACGTTCGTATTACTTCGAAGTATACACGTGAATACTGCATACCAGCATTAGGAATTACGCATATATACGCGTAATTACGGCAATACCGGGGATGTATTAGTACCATCCCCGGGAGGGGATATATATATAATATCACCAATCACCGGGATTTCCATCCCAGGCATTATATACAGTACAAGACACCTAATAAGAAACAGGAAATCTGGTCCAGGCTGGATTTCTTCTATGAGAGAAGGTGCGTTCTACACTAATTTCAAGATAACGACGCCCGAATTTCCTATTCCCCTCTTATTCTCAGCCTGGCTTTCTTAATAGCCTGTTTCTTATTAGGTATCCTGTACTGTAAATGGAAAAAAAACATGTGAAAAGTATTTTGGTCTTACAATCCCGACCCCAACTGTATGTGGAGGTAGTGCCATATTTTCCATCCCAGGTATTATATACAGTACAGGACACCTATTCAATAACAAGAAACAGGAAATCTGGTCCAGGCTGGATTTCATCTATGAGAGAAGGTGCGTTCTACACTAATTTCAATATAACGACTCCGTAATTTCTTATTTTCCTCTAAATCTCAGCCTGGCTTTCTTATTAGCCTGTTTCTTATCAAGTGTCCTGTACTTTTGTATACCAGGGTAGGAGTTAGCAGTACAGGTACTGTACCGTAGTATCCACAAGTTTCGCCGCATCATGAATGCCGCGCTGCATTCTGCGTTCCTAGATTCGTGGCTCGTGGCAGATTTAAAAAAAAATGAAAACTGCTGATGTGATGCTCTCGTTCACGGAACTGTCAACCCTTGTTTCGGCTGCAAACACCATCAATACTGCTGCTGCTGAATGTTCAGTGTTTAGTGACCACGTGACCACATGCAGGATTTCAGAGAAATCGCGTAGCTATGATATGTACGAGATGAATGTGAGAACTTCACCACCACCATCCCTGCAAATTTCCAACCACAACTGTAGTAATTGGGTATCCGATTCAAGAGCGCCTACCTATGACAAGCCAAAACAAGCGCTCAGGACTCCGGACTGAAAACGTTATCCCACACTAATTCCAAGTAGTTTGTCCCCAAAAACGGGGGGGCCGGTTTTTAACCCCTTAAGAACTGGTCCCACGAATTTGAGGACAAAATACTTGGAATTAGTGTGGGATACATTTTGCAGTTCTGAATGCTCAGGACTGAAAAAGTTATCCCACACTAATTCCAAGTAGTTTGTCCCCAAAACCGGGGGTACCGGTTCTTAACCCCTTAAGAACTGGTCCCACGAATTTGGGGACAAAGTACTTGGAATTAGTGTGGGATAATTTTTGCAGTTCTGAAAGTTAACCCTTATAGGACTGGAGTCCCGTTTTGGGGACAAATTGCTTAGAAGTTGAGTGGATTGTCCCCAAAACAGGACTGCAGTCCTAAAAGGGTTAACTGTACCTACACGTTACTCTTATCTGCGATGGGGAAATGTATACCTGGTAGCTTTTTAGTACAGGCGGGACATGCCGATTTGACCGCTCTTAACCCTTTTAGGACTGCAGTCTCGTTATGGAGACAAATTACTTGGAATTAGAGCCAAGGATATGGTTATGTGCACTGGAGTACTAAACGGGTTGAATTAAATCCCGAATGCTCTTATCTTGGGCGCTCTTGAATCGAGGTACCCACTGCTGTACCGCACAGCAGTAGTAGTATATGTTTCCCCCCACAGCGTGGTAAATCCCGAATGCTCTTCTCTCTTTTTCTCTTTTTTTGTCCATCCCATTTATTATCTACGCCCTCCTTTTCTCTCTCCCTCCTGAGTCGTAACTCAGATCCGGGGTCGCTCGTAAGTAGGCTCTTCTCCCCCCTCCCCACTTCGATACGTGCCTTCCATTTTCATCGCGAAAATGCTTCAGCCCTTTCTTCCCTCGTCGACTCTCTCTCTCATCGAATTGTGCCTACCCACGCTACTATTAATAGGCGCTCTCAGCAGTATGGGCTATATGACCCTCCAATATTGCATTGTCTGCTTTGCTTACTGCATTGCGACGTACTGTTGTAGTATCTCTGCCGTGTAGTAGTGGCAGTTTCGTGACCACTTAACTGGTATCTCGCTAGGATGAAGAATCGGCACGGACACTGGGTGTGCTGGATGTCGCCGGGTAGAAGCAACGGATAAAAATGCAAGGCAAGAACCGTAGTGGGGGAGGAGGGAGAATAGAGCCTGCTTTGTGACCCCGGATCTGAGTTACGACTAGGAAGGAGAGAGAAAGGAAGGGCGAAGATAATAAATGGGATGGAAAAAAAAACAAAAACGGTTTAATGTGAAGAACACACACAACTAAAGGCAGTACTGGTGCCATGCTGTCATAGCCCATGGTCGTACGAACACAGCAGCAGCAGCAGCAGCAGCAGCAGCAGCAGCAGCAGCAGCAGTAGTGACCCTCAACCATATATCGTACCGTTGCCTTTTTAGTGAAAGGGATAGAACAGAAGAGTACATGATCAGGAGGAAGGAGTGAAGACAGCGAATGTGTGTGCGTTCTTCACATTAAACCGTGCTTTCTACACGTCGGCATCCAGCACACCCGGTATCCGTGCCGATTCTTCATCCTAGAGATACCAGTTATGTGTTCACAGCGAACAAAGTAGGCCAAGCTCAAGCCGGAAGGATGAAGAATGGGCACGGACACTAGGTGTCGTAGTTTTGTGACCACAGAACTGGTACCTCTCTAGGATGAAGAATCGGCACACGGACACTGGGCAGCCCAGTGTCCGTGCCGATTCTTCATCCTAGAGAGGTATTTTGTGACCACAGAACTGGTATCTCTCTAGGATGAAGAATCGGCACACGGAAACTGGGCAGCCCAGTGTCCGTGCCGATTCTTCATCTTAGAGAGGTACCAGTTCTGGGGTCACAAAACTACGACACAGATGTCGACGGGTAGAAAGAAACGTTTAATGCAGTTTAATGTGAAAACACAAATACTAGTGTGAAAACACACACACAGGTGTGCTGGGGGTGTCGACGGGTGGAAAGGACGGTTTAATGTGAAGAACACACACACAGAAGGGAGTAGATTTTGGGCAGAGCTTTTTGCTTGTTGCTGGTGAGCGTTCGGACGTGTTGAGTGAAGCTCATGCTATTATTCCTTCTATTCGTAGCACGAAAAAATGAAAGTTATCCGTCAACCATTTATTGCTACCGTCCCCAACCACAAGTATGCACACAAACAATCAAACAATATACAAAACGAGCTATTGCTATATACGTATGTATAGACCTATTTGAAACTCGAGCTTATGCCTTATGTCCTTCCAAAGGGAAGAGTCAGGCCATTGAATATTTGGCACTATAGAGCCACATTTACCGCAACGTCTAAAACTCAGCATATGCCATTTTT
>MEHQ01002961.1:165770-176258 GCA_008828725.1 Saccharina japonica | reverse complement strand
TTTTTTTCTCTTGCATGCACCTGGATTGCTAGCAGGGTAGGTCTTGCCTGTCGTATATGGCGTTGCATTGTCTGCTCTGCTTACTGCACTGAGTGTAGTATCTCTGTGTCGTAGTTTTGTGACCACAGAACTGGTACCTTTTTAGGATGAAGAATCGGCACGGACACTGGGTGTGCTGGATGTCGACGGGTAGAAAGGAAGGTTTAATGTGAAGAACACACACACACATAGGTGAATACAGACACCATGGTTATATTCCTGGAATAACTTGTGTACAATTGAGACGGGATAGTACCAGTTTTTTTTGTTTTCTCCCATCCCATTCATTTGATTTATTACATTCGCCCTTTTTTTTTCTATCTCCCTCTTTATAATAGTCGTAACTCGGATCCGGGGTCACTATTTTGTTTTTTTTTCCCATGATGACCCTCACATTTGTTTAGAGTGTCATAGCGTCGTAGCCCACAGGTTAATACCGTGAAATCCCTTGCGCGCTGGTACTGACAAACTGACAAACGGCAATGCAATGTAGCAGTTTCTCCGTATTTGTCGCAGTGTTGTGACCCCAGAGCTTCAATCTCTCTTGTTACGAAGAACCATAGTAAATAGGACCAAATATTGTTAGTAAACATAGGTAAATATATAGGTTTTTGTTTCATCGTAGGTCCCTATTTACTATGGCCCCCCGGGATAAGAGGATTGAAGAATCGGCACGCGGACACTAACTGGGTGTGCTGGATGTCGAAGGGTAGAATAACGGTTTAGTATGTGAAGAACACACACAAAGCTTCAAACACACTGGTGACAGAATGACGGTTGAACCGCTTTCGGATCCCTCGATGCAGCGACCAAAAAAAGCAATGGAAATATTTTGGTGTTATTACAAGGTCATTCTAAAAAAATCGTCTGCGAGCAGCGCGAGAGTCCAAGCAGCGTGGGTAGTAGCATCATGTTGCTGAGCTCGTGTGCCGTGTGTTTGTGTTTGTTCTTCACATTGACCGTCCTCTCTACCCGTCGACATCCGGCACACCCAGCGTCCGTGCCAATTCTCCATCCTACAGAAAGATAGCCGTTATTATGTGGTCACAAAACTATGACAGAGGTATTACGCTGCACACGGCGGTAAGCAGAGCAGACCAATGGGGTATGACCCTCCATAAAAAGGGTCATACCCCATATTATAGGAGCAGACAATGCAATGCCATACAGTAGTACAGGACCCCTAATAAGAAACAGGAAATATGATCGAGGCTGGATTTCTTATCTGAGAGAGGGTGCTTTCTACACTAATTTGAAGATAAGGGCTCCCGAATTTCTTATATTCCTCGTAATCTCAGCCTGGACTTCTTATTAGACTGTTTCTTCTTATTAATAGGTGTCCTGTACTGTATACCACAGCAGTAGGACTCCTTGCATTGCAACCATTGTATGGTATAATTCCTTAATGACGCATCTGTTGTTATGTTATGTATATGCCTGGTATAAACTATAAACATGTTTGTTTTCTTCCGGCGAGGCTTTGCTTAGAGTATACGGTATACGGTACAGCAGTACGCGACGACAGCACTTCAGAACTCGGCCGTTAACAATTTCAGGCTGGATTTTTAGACGAAAATAAGAACATGGCCTCTGTTGTACTGAAGATAGTGTAGGACACACCCTGCCTTACATAAGAATTCCAGCCTGGCCAGAAAAAAAAGAGATTCTTAACATCTGCCGCGTGTTGTATATACAACAGCAAGAAGTAGTGGGGGGGGGGGTGTATACGACGTAAGGCAGCACGAGTAAGGCGGCCGCTCGATACAGCATAAGACGGTCAGAACCGGTCGTCATGATGACC
This sequence comes from Saccharina japonica, assembly GCA_008828725.1. Taxonomy (NCBI): domain Eukaryota; class Phaeophyceae; order Laminariales; family Laminariaceae; genus Saccharina; species Saccharina japonica. The sequence continues at coordinate 174,418 of MEHQ01002961.1, read as the reverse complement.
ACACACAAAAATCATGGATTCCCCTCTGCTTATTATACACCACATTAGGTTCTGACTACTATATATGTTCACCCGTGATACTGCATACTACTGTAAAGGGCACCTGATGAGAAACCAACATACAAGAACGGCGGGCTGAGATTTGAAGGACCATAAGAAATTCGGGAGTCGTTATAGATACCGAATGAAGTTAGTGTAGAGCGCACCCATCCTCAAAATAAGAAATCCAGCCTGGGCCAGAATTCCTGTGTCTTATTAAGTGCCCTGTACTACTACTGTACTCGTACGTATTACGAGGAATCAGAGCCCACCTATCACCTATCATAGCGCTTGAACGCGTTTTTTCGTTTTTTCTCTTTCAACGCATCTGGATTGCTAGCATGTGTAGGTCGTGCCTGTCGTACATGGCCTTGCACGGTCTACTCTGTTTACTGCACTATTAAGAGTACGATGTAGTTAGTGTCTCTGCATTGTATATATGTGTCATGGTTATGTAGCCACATAGCTTGTTGTGTCTCTCTAGGAGGAAGAATCGGCGCGGACACTGTGTGCGCTCTGTGCTGGATGTCGACGGGTAGAACGAGAGAAATAACACAAACACGCTTGGACCCAAAAACCATGCACTACTGCTGCTGCTGCTGTTGTACCTCGCTCGTGTTGACAAACCAGGCTTGGTTATAAAACTGCTATATATATATACTCGTACATGCTTCCCCGAAACAAGCCACAGCAGCTACTTGGCTTTGCTCCGCTACCTGACTACTGGTACCAGATAAGAACCAGCCACGAATGTCAGGCAAGGCACACGTCTTACTTGTCTGGGTGGGTGGCGCACCTGCTTGCTGATCTTGGTGGTGCTTTCGATTCTCTTTTGTTGTCCTTGTTGTGTACCAAAATGTAGGATGTGTATTGTATATTTTGTTTTGTATTTGTCTGTCGCATTTGCTCCGGAGGTGGAGGCGGGGGGGGGGGGGGGCACGACCTTTTATTTGTATTTTTATTTTTTAGGTCCATGTGTTTCTCTTTTGTTTATTTTCGTTTTTAACCCTATAGGACTGGAGTCCCGTTTTGGGGACAAATTACTTATAATTAGAGTGGATTGTCCCCAAAACGGTTCTGCAGTCCTAAAAGGGTCAACTCTCTTTTTCGGCGTATCGGGATTGCTGGTGTGTGCGTCCTTCACATTAAAATTCCAGCACACCCAGTCCAGTGTGTGCGTTTTTCAAATGACCTAAAAGGGTCAACTCTCTTTTTCGGCGTATCGGGATTGCTGGTGTGTGTGTCCTTCACATTAAAATTCCAGCACACCCAGTCCAGTGTGTGCGTTTTTCAAATTACAGAGTGATATTGGTGTACCCATTGTAAGACCGTCCGGTTTAAGCCTTATAGGACTGGAGTCCTGTTTTGGGGACAAATTACTTAGAATTAGAGTGGTTTGTCCCCAAAACGGGGCTGCAGTTCTAAAAGGTTTCAAGTCCATCCGGTTTAAGGCCATAGTAGAAATAAGACCAAGTAAATCGGCTTAAGTCACGAGGAAAAAAACTACCTGTAATTAGTATGGTCAGTAATAAAAGATAAGACCATAGTAACGATAAGACCACGTTTTTTTGGTTTGTCACGGCGTGGTCTTAACCCTTATAGGACTGCAGTCCCGTTTTGGGGACAAATCACTTAGAATTAGAGTGGTTTGTCCCCAAAACGGGACTGCAGTTCTAAAAGGGTTAAACGGGGTACACCACATTAAACCGCTTTTTCCACCCGTCGTGACATCCAGCACACCCAGTATCAATAGTGTCCGTGCCGATTCTTCAATCTTATTAGGTACAAGCTGTGGTCGCAAAACTACGGCACAGAGAAACGACATTGTTGCGCAGTGAAGCAGAGAAGACAATGCAACGCCAAGTTCCATCGTACGGGGTACGACAGACACGACACACACGCGCTGAAAGAGGAGAACAACAAATAAATCGAAAGAAACAAGGAAAAGCGAATCGAAAAACACGGAACAAACAAGTTACGTGCCCCTCCCCCGAAGGAGATGTGGCAAACAATACAAAACAAACAAGAAAAAAAAGGAAACTAAGTAAGAACTAAAGGAAAGGGCAGGCAAAAAAAAGCCTCCAGCAGGCAAGGCGCGGTAGTTTGTGGTACGAGTCCTAGCATATTGTTTTTTTTTTGTTTTTTTTATTTATATATACAAGTGTAAGCAGGTCCTACGTCTACTATCACGCATGTGTGTGTGTTCTTCACATTAAACCTTTCTTTCTACCCGTCGACATCCAGCACACCCAGCAGTGTCCGTGCCGATTCTTCATTCTAAAAAAGGCACCAGTTCTGTGGTCACAAAACTACGACACAGAGTAGTAAACACTAGTAAACAGGAGTAAATATTGTTAGTACGGGGGGCCATAGTAAATACGACCTGTAGCACACACAAAAACAAATATATATTACCTATTTTTACTAAAAATATTTGTTCCTATTTACTAGTGTTTAATATGGTCCCCCAGAATAGTAAAAGTAGGTAAATCTATAGGTTTTTGTGTGTACCATAGGTCCTTATTACACGGTAAAAGTCGGTCTGGTACCTTGCTGCTTGCTACCCTGTCTGTCAGTGATTAGTACTTCTTTACAGCCGTAGTAGAATAACATGTCGCTGCTGAGGTAACATAAGCTGAGTACAGAGGTAAGATAGTAGCACAGCTGGTACGTAAGTACTGTACGTAGGCATCTACATCATATCACAGAACCAGCCTAACCGCGGTTCGGCACTTGGCCTCTATCTGGCAGCATACGCCAGCCACAAGCCACTCAACATCAACACTGTCTGCTGTCTCCTTCCTGCGTTCGTCAACTGCTGTGCCCCGCCCCGATTAGCTAGCCCCGATGATAGGATTCGTCAGGCAAAGAAGGTTGCTTACTAACATATTCCAGAACCTGGTAGATACACAAGTGTGTACGAGATGAATATAACTACTTCGTATAACCCTAACCCTGAGGCTAAGCCAATCAGAGCAGCCCTGAGTCTGACCCTGAGCCAATCAGACCACATCTAGAAAAAAGTGGTACGCTCTCGTACTGCAGGCAATACAAAACAAAACAAAACAGGGTCCTCGCCATCCGCCTACGAAACGAGAATTATCTCTGAAGGACAAAGAAAGACGAAAATATGGGGGGGGGTGGACTGGTGACAGTGGTGCGGGGGGGGAAAGAAAAGAAGAAAAATCACCGAAGGATTAAATTAAGCGCACCCCCCCCCACAAAAAAAAAACAACAACGCCTGGTTGGTTACGCTGCGAAGTGCACATTCTGAATAGCGATTCGACATATTCTTCCTGGAGAGCAGCTACTACACGAAGATCACGTTTGAACAAGCTGCAGCAGGTGGCGGAATGATGCATGATCCACGCCTACTATTGCTGTGTCCGGGCCGGTGTGCCGATTCTTCATCCTAGAGCGACAAAAGCTCTGTGGTCACGAAACCAGTACGATGACACATGGCACTGCCCGGCAGTAATTGTCTACCATCCTTACTGCATTGCCATGTATAGTCGTATCTTTGCCGAGTTGCGTGTCTTGACTATGACCACATTAGAGCTTGTGTCTGACTATGACGGCGGGGCATAGTAAATCAACTATATCAAACTAACCAATGCCGAATAAACAATGTTAAAAGCACCACAAGAAAGACAAAACCACGGCGAATCAAATGACGGGTTTTTTTTTTTTTTTTTACGAAGTAGGAACCGCGGTATGGTCCATGGTAATTTACGGGGAATTGGCATGCCAATTCCCGTGGTATGCAGGGTGTACCTGGTATGACGCGTGCTACGACGATAGATAGGGTAGCACTTTTCGGCGGAAACGTTTTGTAAATGATCCATTAGTAGGCTCCTTAACCCAATATCGTCGGACTTTCGTCATTGTGTTGTGTTCGTGGTATGCGGTAGCTTGATACAACAGGTTTTCCGGTCATGGTACACCTCTGGCATGCCTCTGGGAGTGTTCATCAATCGGGTGTAATTTTTATTTTTCCACCCAAAATCAGTTTTTGGGTGATGTATATATAGAGCTCCTCAAGTTACCACCCTTGACAAAAAAAAAAAAAATATGGTTCACCTCTACCTTAAGGTAGCATGAGTCGCGCAAAATTTTCGTAAAAAAAAGCCAGGTTTCGGGAGAGACATAAGAATAAGAGCCCGTTAACCCTTTCAGAACTGCAAAACTTATCCCTCACTATTTTCAAGTAGTTTGTCCCCAAAATCGAGGAACCGGTTTTTTAGGGGTCATTAAAGGAATCTCACAAAACTGAAGGTGGGCCCATATCGTAGGCTGCATCAACAGCGCTTTGAATTGGGGTGCCACCGTTTATTCAGCGCTCGGGCAGGGCTGTCCACGACGGGAAAGGCCGTTTGGGATTTTGGGCTGCCATCGTTTTTTCAGTGCTCGAGTTTTTTTTGTTCCCCCACAAAGGAGGATAAGGTTATAGCTATTGCCAGTCAGCACAATTCGACGACAGTTGACGAGGGAAGAAAGGGCTGAAATCTTCTCGCGATAAAAATGCAAGGCATGAACCGTAGTGGGGGAGGAGGGAGAGGAGCCTACTTTGTGACCCCGGATCTGAGTTACGACTAGGAAGGAGAGAGAAAGGAAGGGCGAAGATAATAAATGGGATGGACAAAAAAAAAGAGAAAAAAAAAGTGCCGAACAGGGGTGTATATTGTTTTTTGGAAAAAGTTGTTTTTTTTGGGTCACGAGGGCTTTTACCCGAGGAAAGTATGTACCGTTCCAACTTTTGGGGCACCCTCTCTCCGTCTGGCGAGAAAACAAGCGTCGAGGAAATGATCGCACGCGTAATATGTGTGAAAAAACAAAAACATATATTTTGCTGTACTGGATGCATTGATCCTTCCTGTCACTGCTTGAAAAAAAACAGTAGTTCATTTTCACGGGGGCTTCCCGAAAAAAATGTACCCTTCAACGTTTGGGGGTACCCTCTCTCCGTTTGGCGAGGAAACGAGCGTCAAGGAAACGATCGCACGCATGTGCGGAAAAAAAAAACGTTTTGTTTTTTTTACTACTGTATGCATTGATCCTCCCTGCCACTCCTTGAAAAAACAAATACAGCAGTAGTGGTCCCTATATAGTGCCGGGTATGCATGCGCTAGGCAACAATATCGGCACTATAGCGGAAACCGGCACTACTCCGCACCCTGCCACACTGGTCAATCCCGTCTGTCTTCAACGATTCCACAGGCACTACAGCGGGCAACCGGCACTATGGAGGGACCGCTACCGGCACTATAGAGGGGTCACTACTATAGGTACAACACAAAAGTCCCAAGAGTTGTTTCGCCGAAAAACGTGGCTGCAGTTAGAAACGGGTTAATATACTCGGGGTGTGCACACACATATGCCAATTTCCTCTTCACCAACTCCTTGCGGTGAAGCAGGAGCCCTCCGCTTTCCTGACTACTATTTTACATCGCTGCGACCGTCCAAGCTCTCTGCCGTTCAGCGTGTTCGCCCCTCCTGCTTTCCCCGCTAAAACCTAATAGTACCCCTGCCTCGTAAAGGTCGCCACAGCCAATGCTAAAAACCAGGTACGTGATCACCGCTATCCCTGATATATCCAGAGGCCAAACGAATAATGAATCCTCGGTAAAAAAATTAACACTCAGAGATTCCGGCCCGACCCGACCCGACCCGACCGGACCGGACCGGACCCGACGCGACCCAACCTGACGCGACCCGACCCGACCCGTGATGACAACCGGAGGCAATATATACCGCTACTGCTGCGTCGATAAAACTCAACTAACGCTCGCGGACCGTAACAAATAGTGTACCCCGAGCAGCGTAATATGCATGAGAGCGAAGATGTGAAGGAAAAAAAAAAGGCGCTTGTATTCGATCAAACCTGCTGTATATATATACTATTGCTGTGCTGGCGAACGTGTACATCGGCCGCGGGCCGTATAAAGCTAGTGTACTCGCACCCCTCAGATATAATGGAAGAAAAGCAAGAGCAAGATAATTGCTCATTTTCGATCCTGCTAAATATATATACTATGGCCGTGCTGGGAAAACTAAACCAGCCCCCGAAGGCCGTAAAAAAACTATTAATAGTGTAGATACCCCGAGTGGAAGCAAACACCAGAGACTAAATAGACGCCAGAAAAAAAACCCAACAACCTCATCTCACTCGTTTTGCGATCAACGTGGCATGAAGATATACATGAATGTATATATGTATATGCTATTGCTGTGCCAGCGAAAAAAAACAAAAAAAAAACAACGCGCCCACGGGCCGCATAAAGTATCGTACTCCCGAGTACGTAATCGTAGCATCCAAAAGAGTAAACGAAACGTGACAACAACAGCAACGGCATCGCTAACTGCGACAACATCAACAACATTGCTAGCCCTCGTTCCCCTGCTACGAACTATATATAGAGATATCGACCTTCCCACGGGTGAGATGTAACCACCCCCCCCCCCCCGTAGCGATGTCTGCCTGGTCGATGAAAACTCGGCATGCTCCGTCCGGGCATTATAGGGATGCGAGGGTCTATCGTCAAATATACGACTACGGCCATTCATGAAAATGAAGCACCCCCCCCCCCCCCCCCCCGCATAACGCCTACTTTTGCTGTGTAGCCGTTGAAAACTCGCGAGGCATCAGGGGGGAAAGATGAAGAAGAGACACGAGAGCACGGAAAACAGCAGCAGCTACGCCGTCTCGCACCGTTATCCCCATCACAATTTTTCTTCGTCAAAGCCACGAAGGAAACAGTCGGGCGTCAGCCTCACACCGGAAAGTACCTACTTGCGCCTACAATATGGCCTACGACCTTAAAAAAAAAAAGGTGCGGTCATACAGTACAGGACAGCTAATAAGAAACAGGAAATCTGGTCCAGACTGGATTTCTTGTTTGAGACGGGGTGCTTTCTACACTAATTTCAAGATAACGACTCTCGAATTTCTTGTTGTCCCTTAAACCTCAGCCTCGCTTTCTTTATTAGCCTGTTTCTTACGAGGTATCCTGTACTGTAACGCCCATGGACTCGCGCTGCCGCCCGCCCGCCTGCCTCTGGAATTTTCTTCTCGGAAATTTCCTTCGAGCACGAGTATATGCCACCACCGGACATGGAAAAAAAAAAAAAAAAAGTTTGTACGTACGCTCTCGAAATCAACCAAAATACAGATTTTGTGGCGGTTGAACGTCATCCTCCCTTCCCTACAAAAAACGCAAAAACAAGAAACAAAAAGCTCAAGATGTTATTTTTTTGACACTCGCGAGCTTCGACGAAGAAAGTACTAAATATAGAAATACCTATATACCTATTTATGTAAAAGAGCAAAGCGACACATGTATGTATAATATTTGGCCGCATTTCACAAAAAAAACAATACAACAGCGATCGCGTGCAACACCATGACTATATACTACATGTATAGTATGTCATATATATAGTGTTGGATAATGTATCGAAAGTTCTGATGTACCGAAATACTTCGAACTGAATTTCGATATATATATATCGAAATATATCGAACTGAATTTCGATATATGATATATCGAAATATCAAACTTTCGATACATCGTATCGCACGCGTTTTGTCCTCAATCCCCCGCCTCCGTATTTTACATGCCGATAGAATATGCACTGAACGAAAACATTACACGTATGTATCGACTACCGAAAACCGTATAATAAATCGGTTCGAGTTTGCGTCCACCAATATCACATATCGATATCGCATCGATGGTTTCGATATATCAAAATATCGGAACTTCGATTCGATATTCCGTTCATCGGTATCTCATCGAACTCGAGACAAATGAATACCTTGATGCCAAGATAAATGCCCAATCGACCACCAAAGCTTCAAGCGCATACGTAGTATCCTACAAAAATGGTGCTCCTACCCCCCCCCCCCCCCCCCCCCCCCCCACGGCCATGCATGACATGAGAAACCCCTTCTTCCTCCGCACCATATGGGTTGGCCCAACGACTACCACCGCTGGCGATCACTTCAACTCGGTTCGGACATGCAAGGAGCGTTTTGGTCATTACTATGGATACCCAAAAGCTTCTTACACTTCCGGATAGAGAGGTAAAGTAGTCGTATGACCATAAACCTTTGCACCCGTACAACTCTGCACGAGCAGCCCAATGCCGCGCCAACCTTATTTTACTAACGTCTAAACGTAGTGCCAAATACAGCCGTGGCCGTGAAAAAACGATCATAAAAACTAAACTAAACTACTATTAATATGCCACCCACTCACAATTCCCATCCCGCTACAGCGCGGTAAGGGGGGGGGGGGGCACGGACACTGGGTGTGCTGGATGTCGACGGGTAGAAAGGAAGGTTTAATGTGAAGAACACACACACACACACAGACCCTCGCACCCCTACAATGCCGGGACGGAGCATGTCTGGTTTTCACCGACCAGACAAGACATTGCTTGCACCAAGCGCGAAGCGCCGTGAGGTGTTGGGCGAGTCGCATGAAGGGTGAGCTGCATCCTACTAAGAACCGCTTGTGAGGCGGACTTGCATATGGATGACAGCTTCAATGAGTTTATTTAATTTCTGGTGTGGCCACTTCCTGAGACAGCAATGGGAGCACTATGTA